>PVKS010004512.1:0-92544 GCA_004027875.1 Aplodontia rufa
GATAGCTGAGTTGAAATGTGCTTCCATCCCTAAGTGTTTGAGGATTCTCCACACTGCCTTCCAGAGTGGCTGTGTCAGTTTGCAATCCCACCAACAGTGTGTTAGTGTTCCTTTCTCCTCACCATGCCTCCAGCATCTGTTATTGTTCATATTTTTATATTGATCTTATACTTTATTTAATGAATTTGTTTGTCAATGCTAGAGTTTTTTTGGTGAAGTTTTTTTTTTTTGAGAGGTGAGTTTCTAAATATAGGATCATCTCATCAGAGAACGTATAGTTTGACTTCTTTTCCATTTTGCATCCTTTAATTTCCTTTTTTCCCCTAATTATTCTGCTTAAAGTTTCAGGAACTGTGCTGAAAAGGAGTGGTGAGAATGTATGTCATGTCACAGAAATGCATTCAGTTTTTCACCATGCAGTGAGGCACTAGCTTTGGGTTTGCCATGTATAGCCTTTATAGCATTGATTTAAGTTCCTTCTAACCCTAGTTTCTTCAGCAACCCTAACATGAGTGAAAGGGCTGGGGATGTAGCTCAATGTAAAATCCCTACACTTAGTATACAGGAGGTCCTGAGTTCAATTCCCTACCACCAAAAATACGTAAATAAATAATGTGAATGGTTGCTGGATTTTATTCAAGATTTTTTTCTGTATCTTTTACAATGATCATGACATTCTTGTCCTTAATTCTGTATATATGGTGAATTCCATTTATTTTTCTGTGCCTGTCAAACCAATCATGCTTCCCTGGGATAAAACCAACTTGATCACAGTGTACAATCTTCTTATTATATTTTTGAATACAGTTTGTTAACTTATTAAGGGTTTTTGTATGTATGTTTATCAAAGATATTGGTCTCTAGTTTTCTTTCCTTGATCTGTCTTTGTTTGGTTTTGGTATCATGGCAATACTGGTTTCATAAAATGAGTTTGGGAGTGCTCCCTCCCTTTCTATTTCATGGAACAATTTGAGGAACAGTAGCATTAGTTTTGCTTCAAAGGTCTGGTAAAACTCAGCATAGAATCTATCCAGTCCTGGACTTTTATTTGTTGGAAAGCTTTTAAACGCTGCTTCAATCTCATTGTTAATATTGGTGTACCTAGGCTTTCTGTATCAACTTTGTTGATTCTGGGTAGGTCATACGTGTCTGGAAATTTGACAAGATCTTCTAGATATTCTGGTTAATTGTAATATAAATTTTCAAAATAGTTTCTAGTCATACTCTGGATTCCATAAATCTTTGTAGAGATATCTCCTTTTTCATCTCTAATTTTGTTTATTTGAGCCATGTCTCTTTCTTTTGGTTAGTTTGGCTAAGGGTATATCAATCCTGTTTATTGTTTTAAAGAAACAGCTCTTTGTTGCATTTATCATCTGTATTGTTTCATATTTATTCTCAATTTTATTAATTTCAGCTCTGATGCTAATTATCCTATCTTCTACTAATTTTGGAATTAAATTATTCTTGCTTTTCTAGGGTCTTGAATTATAAAATTACATAATTTCATTATATATATATATATATATATATATTTTTTTTTTTTTTGGGTACCAGGCATTGAAACCAGGGACCTTTAGCCACTAAGCCACATCACATACCTGACTCAATCATTCTTTCTTTTTTTAAGAGAGAGAGAGAGAATCCATTTTATTTATTTTTCTTCTGTCCTTTGTTTCTCCAACACTTAGTTGTGCATGTGGTGCTAGGGTTCAAATTCAGGTCCTCACTCTTGCAAGGCAAGCAGTCAAACTGATGAGCAACCCCTCTACATTCGTTTTTCTTTCTTTTTTTTTTAAAGAGATAGAAGGACAAAGAGAGAAAGATAAGAGAGAATCAATTTTTATTCAGTTTTCATGTGCCTTTCTTTGCTCCAACACTGCTGTGTATGTGGTGCTAGGGTTCAAACCCACACCCTCGTGCGTGCCAGACAAGCTCTGTAACCTCTGAGCCATTGCTCCAGCCCCTATCATTCTTAATTTAATATACTTCCAAGCACTTTGTGCACTCTTGTAGTGTTAACACTTACTAAATAAGGTGTTATACGCATATAGCCAGTTGGAATTAAACTAACTAGCAGATTTTATATTGCTTATACTACTAGGTATAAACCAGATTTAATATTTAAGTATACATGTATTATTTTCTAAAAATGTATTACTAAAAACATAACTGACTTTTTTGAAACTAAGATTAGTTCTCTGCCAATAAAGTAGAAGAAGAGGCTTCAGGGAGGGATGAGTGGTAGTAAGGGAGATATATTATGTTTTGAAATGGAACAAGTTATGTTATACACATTTATAAGTATGTCAGAATGAACCCCACAGTTATGTACAGTTACAATTAATCAATGTAAAGTTAATAAAAACATGATAAAAGATTAGGTATCTGTATTAAATTTGTCTTTTAGTCAAATTCCTGTTTCTAGTATTATCTTAGTATTAACCTGCATTCTCCCTACCATAGATCACATGTGAAATTCACAAAAGTAAAAATTCCAAAGCCTATCACCTAACATTTTAAGCAAAATATGTACCTTTTGTGATTAAATATGGGAAAAGTTCCAATAGATGGAAAAGCTCCATTTTCTTAATAAAGTCAATAAAAGGGCCCTCAACTACTTCGTATGGTTTGAATGTTTGTTCACTCCCCAAGTGATGTTGAAATGTAACAGCTACTATAACAGTATTAAGAGGGTATCCCTTAAGGGATAATTAAGCAATGAGGGATCACCCTCATGGGTGTGATTCTTAAAGGATTGATCCCCCTTTAGTGAGAATTCTTAGTGTCTCTCTCTTTCCCCTCTCTCCTCCTCTCTTCTCCTCCTCCTCCTCCTATTCCCTCCTTCTCCTCCATCTCTCCATTCTTCCTTTTTCCCTCCCTTCCTCTCCCTTGCCTGCCTTCTGCCATGTGATGGTGCAGGAAGAAGTTTATTACCATATGTTGGTACCTTGATATTGAATATCCCTGCCTTTTAATCTGTGTAACAGTACATTTCTGTTTAATATATTACTCAGTTTCAGGCAATCTGTCATAGCAGCACAAACTAAACCAAGATACACTCTATTTTTTTTCTTATTTCTTTGTTTCATGTTCTTTTTTCTAACATGCAGTTATCTTAAGTCATTACATGCTTGGACAATAGCCAAGAAAATAAATCAAGGCTGGGAAATCGAAAGGGTTATATTTGGACTCAAAAATCAAATTTTACTTGTACAACAGTTTCACCTATGTGGATTACTTTGTAATTCTCTTCTGAACCTGAGGGTCTGCCTCAAAGTGATGATAAACATTCAATTATCCTAGACACTAGGAAGCAAAATGGAGTAGCAATCTCATTCATTGGATGACTGCAAGTACCAAGGAAAAGGGAGGATCTGCTGCTTCTACCAATGCAAACCTAGCTAATGTCAAGAGAATCACGAAAAACCGAAGAAATAACACAATTAGGGTTACTTGCAATGTAGTAACGATTGTGTCTAAGGAAAGGAAAAATTCCTAGTTTGTAATTTCTGCCATGACTTTTTAAATAGCTTCATTAGTATTTAAACTCTAATGATATTTCTGATTATAGAAGAAAAATAAAGTGTTTAAGGTGAAGTGTCTTTCTTCTTGACAGCACAGAATCGAATCTTGCTTTGTAATCCGGTTTGACAACATTTGCTTTCATTTAGTGTGTTTTGAACACTTACATTTAGTGATTATTGATGTAACCACACTTAGGTCCATCATCTTGCTGTATGTTTTTTATTTGATATATTTGTCCCTTATTTCTATTTTGTTCTTTTTTAGCTTTCTTTTTATTTAATGGAGTACTTTTATTGTTACACTTTACTTCTATTGCTAGATTATTTTCATAGCTCATTATTTTTTTAATTTACTGATTGCTTTTATGATGATATGCAACTCTTGAGGTTTTGTGTTTTTTAAGTAAATGATCTTTTGTTTTCATCTCACATTTAGCTGTCAAGAGATATAGGAAACCCTCCAATTTTAATAAGAACAATATTTTTGAAAAACATAATTTAATGAATCATACATTTAAAATGTTATGATCTAAAAAAAGTGGTAGTACACCTCTTGCTACGTACTATAAGAGCCTAATGATAGTATATTTCTATTTATTTCACCCAATTTTTAAGCAAATTTTGTTGTATATATACATATGCTATAAATGCTATGGTACATATTTTATATTTTTGTTTAAATAATTATTTAAGTTTAAAGATCAATAATAAGAAAAATCCTTTACATTCCCTCTGCATGTTTTCTTTCTACTTCTAGCTATCCCCTGTATAGATCTAAAGTTCCATATGTATATTTTTACACCTGAGATACTTTTTTAGTGTATCTTGCAGTGTAGATCTGCTGGTGGGTAATTATCTCAGCTGTTCTGTGCCTGAAAAACTTTTTCCCAGTGTTTCTTAAATAAATTTTCAAAAGTGATAATAGAATTTAAGACTGACTTTTTTTCAGTATTTTAAAGTTTTTCCTTCACTGTCTTTTATCCTCCATTTTTTTTGGCAAGAAAACTATTGTCATTTGGAACACATTTTTGCCTTTGCAAGCCATGTACTGCTTTTCTCTGGCATTTTAAATGTTTTTCTTCATCACTGATTATGAGCAATTTGTTACATACCTTTGTGAAGTTTCTTGTGCTTGGGATTATGAGTTTTCTGACACTTTTTGGATTGATAGAGTATGTTTTTATTGTTTCATCTTCTTTTCCTCATTTAGTTCTATGAGTTCCAAGTTTGGTCAGGTTTGGAAATTTTTCATCCATTATATCTTCAAATTGCTTTTCCATCTTTTGGCTCCTGTTTTGGAGATTTCACTTACAGTTATATAAGGAACTTGAAGTTATTCCCTAGCTCACTGAAGATACTTCTTCTCATTTGCTTCACTTTGGAAAGTTCCATTGATGTGTTTTCAAGGCTAAGGCTCTGATCTTTTATTCTGAAAAGCCATGTCAAGTGTCAATGACTTTGTATTTTTTTTACCTTAGATAATGTAATGTATTTTTATATTCTCTATGTTTCTATTTAACTTAGTAAACATAGAAATGCAATTATAATGGTTATTTTAATGTACTTACCTTTTACAAATACTAATGTTTTATTTTGGGCTAGTTATTATTTATTTTTCTTCATTGTGGTTTTGATTTCCTTGCCTTTTTTAAGAGTGGATTTAGGTACTATGAATTTCATTTTTTTTTTTTGCTGGATATTGTTAATGTAGGTACTTTAGTTTCTTAAAAATGTTTTATCCTTTGGAGTCTGACTTTTAAAGTTTATTAGACACACTGGAGTGTTGTGTAGTCTTTAATACATTATTCCCTCCTGCAATGATGCAGTTGTTCTTGGTACCATGCCCAATGCCTTATGAGTTATGGGAGTCTTTTTCAGTTATTAAAATGACAAATTGTCATATGTTAATACAGTGCGTGAATGATAGTATCATATTAATTAAAGAAATGACATTTCAAAAAGATTACCATGATACCATCACCTTCAAATTCTCTGTCCAAGTCATGATTCTACTCTTAACATGCTTACCTGAAGGGATTTTTCCAAAGCATCAATTCATCGACTTCTTAGGAGTTATCTTTGTTGTTCCCTTTGATTCTAACCTCAGGTTTGCTCTCTTATAAATTGTACTTCATGGCTCTTTGAACAGAGTGATCTATGAAATCAAATGTTACTCTCTATGAAGAGAGTAAATGAGAAGTATGAAGTTCTAACTTTATAATAAGTTTGTTAAGGTTTTAAGGAGATGTCTTTACTTTACCAGTCCATCTGTGTCCTATTTACATTCATGGACACTGGAATTGAAATAAGTATAAATGGGCTTAGTATAGTATAAAATTAGTCCACTAAGGTAAACATAGCAGTGAATGCATATGTGATATTTTCTTAGGTTTACCTGAATTTTTTATTTAATATTATTAATTTTTCTTGAAAATCAATGTATTAGATGTGTTTTTGTATTTGGTATAGACAATTTTCTTGGATAAAGATTAACTACTAGAATTTCCCATTTTATCGCTTCCTGACTTCTTAAAAATTAAGTTGTGCTAGTTCCCCAACCACTTGGTATTCAATATTTCTCCAAAATCAGTTTTATTTGTAAATAAAATATGCATGAATGCATTATACCATGGGCCTTTTTTGTTTAGATACCCCACGTTCAGTCCATTTTAATGTATTTTTCTTTATTTTTACATTGTATATTTTACATTGTATATTTTGTGTATTTATGTATGTAGGCCTGTCTCACTCCCCTTTTATATTATAAGATGCATAAGGGAAAGGTTTCCTTCTCGAATTTTTTCCAAAACATTAGAGTGCTTGCAAGCTATAATAAATACATAATGCATATTTGTTGCATGTGTATCGACAAGCATTTTGAATGTAGGTGTATGCAATGGATTGTTTCTTGGTGTTAAAGTATACAGTTAATCTTATCAAGAAGCTAAACAATGAATATGGAAATTAAAAAAAAAACATAATCAAGTGTCTCAGAAGGCAGATTATAATTTAAAAGTTTTTCCAGCATATAAATTTGACCTATATTTGAACAATGGGATTTTGTTTTATTAAATTCGGATTCTTATAGTTAGTTCCCTATCAAGCAATTTCCTCATCTTTTTCTTCTGTCCCTTATCTAGTCATCCATCCATCTTTTCCTTCCATTGTCTTTAACGAATACTTAGGTGTGTACTATTTGCTGGAAATCACTCCCAGTGGTAGATATGTAGCATACATATTCCTAATGCCATAAAACTTGTATTGAGGATATGAGGAAGAATTTAGTGGTACTCAGGAATCAACGAGAAAATCAGAACAGGTAGAATTGGCAAAGAAAAAAAAAAAATACCAGGAGATGAAGCTTCAGAAACAGTGGAGATTAAGAAATCCATGTTTGGTGTTTGTATTCTACCCACTAAACATTTAACTCTACCCATTTCAATACTTAACAGTGTTGAAAATTTACAATATTTATTTCATATCATTTTACATTAAAGGTATAAAATATTAAGAAATAATGAATTTTAAAAAGAGTAAAATAATATAAATTAAGGTAGAGATTTTTTACTCCATCTAATTTCCTTTCCACCTCACCTAAAGTATTTCATAATCGACCTGAAGTTCTAAGTTTCTGTACATTATATAATAAGAACTATTTAGTGTATTGCTAAATATCTACAAAGACTATACCTTACGGTAGATATATTTTGGACATTCACATTGTTTTGATGGGATGATGTTTTGCTGATTAATTTACATTCAGAGTGATGATTAGTTTTCTATTTCATTCATGTTATTGCCTACATTGTATATTAGTAGATAATACATGATATATACAGTATTATTTGAATATTTTCTAGGCTCTTGGGGATTTTTAAAAGTTGTGTTCTTTCTGTTGTTGTGCTTTTAATTTAATTGAATTTTTTGTTGTTTTTCTTCTATTTCTCACAGTATCCAGTTTAAATTCTATTTCTATTCTTGTGCGGTTATTCTTGTTTTTTTAACAGGTGTTTTCAACTTAATATACAAAAGAAGTCAGTGTTTCTATCCTGCCCCCAAAATTCCTCAACTCTCAGAATACTTGAGCACTTATTAAACACATGGG
The DNA here is from genome assembly GCA_004027875.1 of Aplodontia rufa. Classification (NCBI taxonomy): domain Eukaryota; kingdom Metazoa; phylum Chordata; class Mammalia; order Rodentia; family Aplodontiidae; genus Aplodontia; species Aplodontia rufa. Next base: position 7,633 of record PVKS010004512.1, read on the forward strand.
AGAGCCTTGTTATTTTTGTAAGTTTTTATTCTGCATTGGTTTAATTCCACACGGTTTTAACCCACTGTTAGATGCTGCTAGTACTTTTATAGACGGTGCATGTTGAGATTTACCAAAAAGTAAGAATTTCTTTGCTTACCATTGATTTTTGCATCTCCTTCCTCTACTGAATTCAGTTTCTTCCTTTCTTCTTCTTCATAGTGTATTAATTAAGAACATTTGAAGATGCTTTATTTATTTTATTAGAAAATGTCATTATTCACCCTGACTCTTGAACACTTTGGGTATGATTTTAGCAGTCACAGATATTTTCCTTAAGCAGTTTACAAATGATCTTTTAGTATGTTTAATGCTGTTGATTAAAAGTCTTCTTTAATCTAATTATTGTGCTATCATTACTCTGACCTTTCCATCTTTCTTTGTCCCTAGGGTTTTGCTAGTTGTGCAACTAGAGATGTTCTAGGCCTGGAGTTTGTTTTATAGTCAGCTTTGTTTGCCACTGTGATGAAAGACCTGACAGGAACAATTTCAGAGGAGGAAAAGGTTGTTTGGGCTCATGGTTTCAGAGATCTTAGTGCACAGATGGCAAACTCCATTGTTCTAGGCCAGGTGATGTGGAGGTGAGGGGACAGAGCCTCATGGCTCAATTGTGTGAAGGAGAAAAGCAGCTCAGAAAGTGAGAATCAGGAAGCAGAGGGAGACTGTTCAGCTGGGTCAAAGTACATACCTAAAAGGCACATTCCCAAGGACCTGCTTCCTCTAACCACACTCTACCTGCAGTTACCACCCAGTTAATCCGTTCCATAGGATTAATGCACAGATTATGGTAAGATTTTCATAACCCAATCAGTTTTCCTCTGAAATGTCTTGCGTTGTCTCACATGGGAGTTTTTGGGAGATACCTCATATCTAAAATTTAACAAAGTATTTTGGCTTTAATTCTAGATTTTAACTGATTATATGTTTTCAATACAGATTTAGTTAATTCTAGAAGATCACATCCATTTCCTCTTGCCTTTCCTGTTAATCTGTTCCCCTTGTCCCTCATTGCTTTACCAGCTTGTGTTCAGTCAAACACTGATATAAATTTGTTTGCATTTTCTAGAATTTTACATAAATAATAACCTAGATACTTTAATAGACATAAGGATATTCAGGTTGTCTGTGAGGATGTTTCAATTGTTGGTACATTTCCCAGAATTTGTTCATTTACTCAAATTGCTAAAAACATTAATAATATTCCTTAATTATGTTTTAATATATATAGAGTCTATAATAATGCTGTAACATTTATTACTGATGATAATAAATTATTCTCTCTTCCACCTAACAATATAATTAGTTTTTCAATTTTTGAATTCACAAACAAAGAACTTCAGAATCTTTATAATAGAAAGAGATAAAAGAGATGCTTAAACCAAGTATGTGTTTTTTTGTAGCAGATTGTGTTATGGAGTTTATATGAATGTTTGAAGAATTTGGCTTGAGAGTCACGCCAGTTTCTCTATGTTTAGCATCATTTTTGACCTTTCAGCATTACAGGGAACAATTTAAACAATTTACAAGTGACTGCATAAAAGTTGAAGATTTGGGCTTGGGTTCACACCTTCCTTGAAATAGGCAGTTAACTGTGTCACAGAGAGGTCAGGCCTCTGGTTTTCTCTATCAGGGTGACGAAATCAGGCAATAGAAACTGGGAAGTACCACAGCAGCAGTGTTTTCTAACAGTGGGTTATAACTGTGTGGAATTAAACCAACGCGGAATAAAAACTTACAAAAATAACAAGGCTCTCCCATGTGTTTAATAAGTGCTCAAGTATTCTGAGAGTCGAGGAATTTGGGGGGCAGGATAGAAACACTGACTTGTTTTGTATATTAAGTTGAAAACACTTGTGTCATTCTGTAAACTGGATTGAGAAGAGGACCTATTGGTGAAACTATGGAAGCAAGTATGCCAAATGACAGGCCATTCCTGTCAACTATGCAGAGGGTCATGGTGAATTGGCATAAGGTATAAACACTATTGGTTATATACATTGAGATTTGCCTTCAAAATATATGCAGAATACAAAGTTTGAAGGCACAGTAATATTTTCTGATAAATCCAATATAGAGAGCATCTGAGAGCGAAAGAAGAAGTGAAGAATTACTACAGGCTATTTCTTTTGAGCAACTTCAACAGAATAGAAATGCCGTTAATTGAGAGAAGAGCCTGTCTATTTTCATTCTTTTGCATTCATTTTCATGAATCTTCCAATTTAGATTGTACTTCAAACTCTCAAATAAATTAGACCTCTAAATATCTTCCTACTTGTCTGTTCTGCAACATTGTATTACTTTAATCACTTAGGAAAAATCTTCCCTTCCTGAACTTCAGGATCATGTTGTCCTTAGCATGACTAAATATGGAAAAATAAGTGGATTTTTGTCCAATGGCTAAATTGCATATTAAACAAAGAATATAAATATGCCTTCAGAAATACTTACGCTTATTAAGGAAATTTAACAAAAACATTTAAAAAAATTTAACATGCTTGTCTTCATGAGGACTTTCTAGGGAAATAGAACCAATAAGCTACATACATATGTATAATAATAGGATATATATATGTATAAATAACTAGTATGACATATATACACACATGCACATCATATATGATTACTTATATATATACACATTTGTATATATAAACATACAGAAATTATATGCACATGTATATAAAAACATACAAAGTATAAGGAATCGCTCATGTAATACAGTGGTTAAGAAGTCTCAGTTTGTCTCTGACTGAAAACTGGAGATCCACAGAAGCCAGGAAGGAAGCATTGTAGTTCCTATCTGAGTCGGAAGGCCTGATAACCAGGAGAATCAGCAGTGTTATTTCTAGTCTAAGTCCATTGGCCTAAAAACCAAGAGTGCTGGTTCCTTGTGCCTTTTTGTTTTTCTGTTTTTCTTCTTATCACAGAATAATGATAGATTGTCAGTGTCCAGTCCCAAGCAGTTAGGCAACATGAGTCAATTTTACATTCCTTCAAAGCTGTGTTGTTTCCAAGTCCTCAACAAATGGAGTGGTGTTAACCCACATTGAGGAGAGAAGTTTTTATGCAATGTACCAATTCAAATGCTTATCTCATCAGGACCCAAAAATGATGTTTAATCAAATATTTTGACACTTTTCTGTCCTGTCAAGTTTATACATCAAATTAGTTTTGAGTTTGCACTGGAATAATGCAAATAATAGAAAATGTTTATAACTTTAAAGATAATTGTATTTAAATATATGTAGAATTTCTAAATTTACTTCATATTTAGCATGAATGGTCAGATTTATATGACCATATGTATTTATAACTCCAGTTAATCTTGTATTACACAACTTATGAATATTATCTATCATTATGTTTTGATTTCAAACTATAACTGTTAGATATGTCTACCTCATGGCATCTCTGTTTATTATAATTCACACTCTGGGGATAGAATTCATTTTTTAGATGTGCAAGTTTCATGATTTATTGCTACACTTTAATACTTTCTTTCTTGACTGCCTACGTGTTCCATACCTGTTCTTTGTGAATATTTTTTATTTTTAAACAGATTTAACACATTGAAAACCTTCAATATAGCATATTACCATGATCCGATGTTTATAAGGCAAGTTTAACTTCTTGTATTTTTACACTTGCTAGGTTTTTAACAACCTGTATCAAATAACAAATGAGAAATATATCATGTTTTACTTATGGACATCAAAGGCAGGTTTGATTTTTATTCAAATCATTTTAGAGTCAGATTGTATAGTTTTTTTAAGATTCTCCTAACAGTGTTTAATGTCACTATTCTTTTAAAGGAATTAGTTATGTTTATTTTCCTTCTTCCTACAATGACATTCTTACATAAAAAATGTTTATTAACTTTATTTTGTTTTTGTTCTCCATTTAGGAAATATTTAGGAAATAAGTAATATTTATTTCTGCCTTCTCTTTTGTACTTTGGAAAAGATGAAATGGGATCATAAATAAAGACTTGTGTGTCTAAATTTTTTCTCTTTTAGAATTGGGAACATTGTAAGTCAATCATTTCTTCATTGTGATGAACTGTGTGTCTTCTGGACCCTGTTTTATCAAATAAGTGGATGCACTGTTAATAGTTAACTATTTGTTGATCTATTCATTTTATAAATGAAAAATATATGTTCAAGGTGTCAAGCGTTATAGAGAAATACTCAACAATTGAATTTCTTTGTCATCCTTAGGCCTTTTTGTTTTTTCAACATTTCATTACACGAAGATTTTTTTTTTGAAAATATATAGTCGTTGTCACATACAATAAATTCCCCAGTTCTTATATTTTAAGTGCTAATAGTCATACATCAATCATACAACTATTAATAGTCACAAAGATGGTGTTATTATCAATGGAAGGCCAATTTCCTGTGACATTTCTACACATCTTGTGACAGCTTTTGTCCATAACTATCTTTTTAAGACATTTCTAAAGCAAACAGAATTAGAGGAGAGAGGTGGTGTTTCCTTCCAGGATAAAAGGCAGATTTACTTGCAGACCAGTATAACAAAGATAAGTTCTCCTCTGGGGCAAATGTTTGGCAGTCTTTCTGAATGGCCTGTTAAAAGATTGGGGTTTTTTAGTTCAGAGATTCTCAGCTATAACACAGGCCTGTTCTGTAACATCAGCCTGGGCCATTTGGCATCACTCCAGAGATTCTCTGTGGTGGGAAAGGGACTAATGAGAATATGTAATACAGGCAAAAATGATAAAATTCTCTTAGTAGCAGTGCATGTTTTTATTGAGGAACACTTAACTTTGCATAGATAAAGTAATGTATATTCTTTAACAAAGCAAACTAGAAGGAAACCATTATAAAACTATTTTTTTCAAATTTCTATAAATTTATAATTATAGTTTAATGTAAAAATATGTTCTTGTAATTTGTGAGGTTCAGGGAATAATACAGATATAATAAAAAAATGGACTCTCATTTCTAGCACCACCTCTTTCACCTCACAGTACACTTTCTTTCTTTCTCTTTCTGCTGCTCTTTCTTTGCCTCACCATCTCTTTCTTTCCTTTTAATTCATTAATTCTGTGTGTCTCTCTCTCTTCCTCTCTGTGTCTCTCTCTCACACACATGTGTGCGCATGTACAAACTCACCACAGGAGAGCATCCATGACACAGCAGACTATCCCCAATGGTATTTGTAGATTTTAAGGACTTTGCATCAGCATTTTTGCAAACTGGAATTATTTCTTTATTGGAGGTTATGTCTTTGAGAGACACCATGTAATAAAAATTTCGAATTGAGAGAAGATCCACATCAAAATTCTAGTCTCATGTGTCCCTAGCTATATGGACATTGTCATTGTTGTCTCCTAAATTTGTTGCTTCTTACTTTGTCCTGCTAGGGAAATAAAAGTTCATTCCCTTAAATAATTTAAAAGGCAGGCTGGAGCTGTGGCTCAGCGGTTATGGTGCTTGCCTTGCATGCGCAAGTAACATGGGTTCAAACCCCAAAACCACGTACACAACTAAGTGTAAGAGCAACGAAAGCCGTATGAAAAACTGAATAAAAGTTGATTCTGTCTCTTTCTCTCACTGTCCTTTTCTCTTTGAAAAATAAATAAATAAATAAATAATTCAAAAGGCTTATCCAATTATAAAAATCGAAGCTTCTTGATTCTTTGGGAGAAATTAAGAATCTTCAAAGGTAAGAGAGCTGTTGCTATCCTATTGCATCTTTTCATACATTCTTTGAATACAACTAGCATTACCTGACGTGTTTAGTCTATTTAATACTTTACCTTTGCACTATGTATATCCATGTGTAGTAATAATTAATTTTTGTTATTTTTACTCAATATGATGAAACTGTCACTGAACTTTAATACTGAAACATCCTAATAATCCAATTTACAAATAACTTTCAAAAGATTGTTAAATAGAATTTGGTATGTAAGCTATGAACTTAATTAGAATGTTTAAATTGACCACATTGTATATTGCACTTTATAACTTATTCCATTGGTGTACTATAATAATGATGGTGCTAGGAAAACTGGGCTACTCTACTGTTGTTGTTACATTCTACGCTGTGGATAAATTTTAAAACAATTGTCTTTAATTTTTAAAAAGCAGAAACAACTGAAATACATGTGACCAGAGAGACTTTTATTTGGGACACTAACTTGTTAATGGAAAGAATGAATTTTTTTTTCTTACACAGTATTATTTCTACCTATTTTTGTAAGAGAAATTGGAAATTTGAATGAGCTATAATCACTTGGGGTTCTACCAATACTATTTTATATGATTTTATATAACTGATATTTTATCAGATATCACTCCTTAACAACTTATCAGGTTGTATTCTGAAGTTATTGTACAGTGACATGTATTCATGTCAAAACATTAAAATTGAAATTGAAGTATCTTCTTATTTTTATATAAACCTCAAATTTTTTATCATTCATAAATATTTTTGTTAAGGAAAATTACTCCTCATTATAAATTTTAATTTACATGTCATCAAATGAAGAAATGGACTATTTAAATGATTTTCTATTTCCAAAAGAATTATTTGTACCACTGTTTTATAGTGAAAATGATAGTTCAAGATAAATTTATCATTAACGCTAAGAATAAGCTAATATCTAAATTGTTGACCAATAGCAAGCATGAAGAAAGTTATAAACCTAACCAAACAGGAACAATAAAATTGTGTCTGCCAGTCTTTTTTCTGTTCAAGGCAATGTGTATTCATTGTAGATAAAGCAGTCCCAAATCTGGTTCTTGTTTTCAAGGTCCATGTGCCTATTTATTTCTTAGTCCCAGTAATCTTTCTTTATCTGCGTATTGCTCAAGGGTTTTTTTGCTCTTGTTGTCTTCAAGTTGTGATTTGTTGGTTTGCATAGTGTTTTCTTATCCAAATTATAAAGACTTAGATTTTTCTCTGGATAATCCTTTCTCAGTTCTCTTTCAACTGTACTCCAGGGGTTTTCATAATATTTGGGGGGAGCACACATAGAGGAGTCATGATGGCCATAATGGAAGAAGGCCATCTAGGAAATGAGTCTTAAACCTGCCATTAGCATAGAAGTCCACTGTGTTTGCTAAAATGTATATTTACTTAGAACAAAGGAGGTTTCCAGAAACCCTGGAGAGTTAAAACCCTGGTGCTGGCTGTCACTGCTAATCATCAACAAATTTCAAGACAAGAGATTTGCAAGCCAGCAATTTCTGAGGCTGAAGGGAAAAATATGTTTTCATTTCCTTTCCTTTCCAATTCCTCAAACATTACATCTCAGATTATATAAATGATAAATTTCTAGTTTCAAAGAGATGATTTATATATGACTTTAAAAGAACATCTATTTCTTGCAGTGGCTGAAACAGCAGCAGTGCTAACCATGCTAATCATCTACCTGGGCCAATGGTTGTGCTTCTTTTATGTAATTTTACATATGCAGATGATACCAAATAAATCCATTTTCCCTTCTGCTTTGAAAGGCTCAGAACCTCAAATCCAGTCATTATAACAAAGAATCTTTTGAATTCCATCTTTTAATCATCTTTTTAGCTCATGACTTGTTTATATTTAATACAAATTTATTAGAATGAGAATAAAAAAAGGTTATGGTGCCTGTACCCACACGATGTCCTCAACATGGCTTTCCTATTTCCTAAAACCTGTGAGAGAATATTTATCCTCCTAAATTTTACTTTCCTTCATAAATTTTTAGAAACTGCATGCATTATTTAGTGTTGAATTCTTCATCCCTTCCTGAGTCATTTGCCTTGATTTCTTTATGAATGATTACTTGCACTTAGAATTTATTATCATTATGATTCTGGAGCATTTATAAAGCATTTCACGTTATATGGTATTAAGCAAAAAGTATTTCTCAACCTGCTCTCATGCTTCTGGAGAGATTTGCCTTTCTTCTTATATGTACTTCCATGAATTATATTTACTTATTCTCAAGATTATCACTATAAATTTAAAATTTATAGAAATTATTTTATTCATGATTTTTATATTAGCTTTATATACATTATACATTATATATTATATATTATATTAATTTAACTTTTAAAATAAAATATTATTGCACTGTAGCTGATGACATGTGGAAATGGACAAAGAACAATTAAAATGGAAACTCTTATAATCTATAACTTGATTAAGAAAATGATACCAACTTAAGGATATTTGCAAGAATGTTGAAAAGTATTCCCAAAATAAAACTTCTGAAATAAGGTCTATTTAATAACATAGAAATCTTTTAAACAGCATTTCAGGAAGTGTCAGATGTTCTCAACGTCTCTATTTAGATGTACTGAGAATATGCCTAAATCTTCCATGTTGTTCTTATGGAATATATAGAGTTTTTATTTTGTACTTTGAAAATAATGTGTTACAGTATAATCATACTTTAACACTTTTACTGGACCTCACTCTGTTCTGTGAGGGAGGGTATGCAACTGGTGAAAAGAACTGCATGACAACATCTAAATATTTGTAATTTTCTGAAATTTCAATAGTATTTTAGCTGGACATGGTGGTGCACACTTGAAATCCCAGTGGCTCAGAAGGCTGAGGCAGGAGGATAGCAAGTTCAAAGCCAGCCTCCGCAATTTAGCAAGGCCCTAAGAAACTTAGGCAGGTGCTGCCTCAAAATAAAAAAAAATAAATTAAAAGTGCTGAGGATGTGTCTCAGTGGCTAAATGCCCTTGGGTTCAATCCTTGGCATCAAAAATTATTGTTTAAAAACAGTAAGAAATAAATAGTATTTTTTTGACTTTTTTAATTTTTATTTTTGAACAACAGTACAAATTTTTAACAAAATAATATAAAATGCGTATAATTTCTGGACACTAGATTTACCCCCAGGAGTGCCCCCCCCCCAATTTCCCACCCATATCCCTCCCTTCCCTTACCTACAATATCTCTAAAAAAGTATTAGGCTATATAACATTACACCTTATCTGGATTTAACACATGGTAATAAACCACCTTTCTGAATGGTCAGGGTCTAGTTCCAACCCCCAGGAGTGCCCCCCCCAATTTCCCTCCCATATCCCTCCCTTCCCTTACCCACAATATCTCTATAAATAGTATTTTAAAAAGGCAATTTTCATTAAAAAATCACTGCCATGGCAATGGACCTTGTTACCCTGCATCGTTTCCTTCTATTTCATGCCATGGTGCTAGTATTTCCTATTAAAGGATTCACTGTACTAATCTTAAGAAATTATGTTGAATCCTGTATGTGTACAGTAGAATGAATATATACCTACATGCACACATATCACATACATTATACACACACACACACACACACACACACACACACTCACAGTGGCCCCAATATCACAAGTTTGCATATATTTGTGTATGTGAAAAAGCATAAAGTTACTTAATGGAGAGGGTGTAAAATTCATAAGATTATTTTCACCAACTAAGAAATTGCACATTGTGCATGTCTTGCAGAGGCCATTTCTTTACAAATAGGGTCCTGGGGAATTGTTAACACTAGATGAAGCTTCCTGTTTATTCATTTGCTCTGGGATTTCCCATTTTGTCAGCACTACATGTGTATTGTATTATAAATGCAAACAGCTTGTTGAGAGCCATGGTTTAATGTTTTCTGGAAATAGATGAAGACAACATGTTGTGATATATCTGTAGCAAAATTCAGTTACAAGTTTGTCGAGTAAGAGAGTTCTGAGGGTTTTGTTGTTTGTTTTTTTGAACACAGAAAATATATTTTTGCAGGGACATTGTTGATAATTACAAGTCCTTCCTAAAGAAGCAATTATGCATATTTTAGAATAAACCCAGTTTTAGGGAAACAATTGGTACTCAACTTGCTCTCGGAGAGAACAATATTTACATATAAATACAATAAATTTTTTTGCATATAAAAATCCTCTACAGTATTCCTCTAAAAGGAAAGAACTAGTACTTTTTTGATTGTCATGGATCAATTGATAAACTCTCCTTACTTCAATTAATCTGTCATGATGGAATGTGAGCAAACCTCTATAAAATAATTATTTTTTCTGAAAAAATGAGGGGGAGGTGAAATAAAGTCCCATCTATTTTGCCTGTACATGTGTTTTACTTTCTATGTATTTACATTTCTGCCAATTTCACAGTCCTGGAACATTTGCTTCCTGAAAGCTATTTACTAAATGCTTTTCAAGGAGACTAAGTTATACATTTATCTCCTATACTTTCATAGACTGATAATATGTATCTATTATAGTCTTAATATGTATCTGAACTAGAACAGTGAGTGTACTATGGCATAATTATTATGCTGTTGTTTTTTTGAAAATACAGACAGAATTCTGTGCAATTAATTTAAAAATATTTAGCTGATTTTTAAAAAGCAGGGACAATTTAGATATGCAATTGATGATCCAAAGATTTTGGGACTGCACATGTAAGGAATAGGGTTTTTAATGCAAATTTCAAGGTAAAAGACATATCATAAAACAATAGTAAAATATTGGGTAAGGTAATATGGATAAAAATTTACAACATAAATGTAACAAGATGGCTAAAATGTGGAAGAAAAATACCTCTCTGGGCCCCAAATGTTAAGTACAGTCTTGGTATACACAAATGTGCAAAAATTTCCAATCTCCTCCAGTGAATTACATTTCATTGAATGCTGGCACATCCATTACTGATCATTTTTTAAAAGAAAATGTTATATGACAACATTGTGAATTAAAGTTAGCTGTAAAAATATTTAAATCAAACAGCTTCAGAATGATGCATTGTTCACTGAAACTTGCAAACTGTGAAGGATAAAATGGAATGAATTTCTAATACACTTTAATTTCATTTGTTAAAAATGGGTTTGTTAGGGCTGGAGCAGTGGCTTGGTGGTTACGTCACTTGCCTGGCATGTGCAAGTACATGGGTTCAAACCCTAGCACCCACGTTCACAGCTAAGTGTCAGAGCAACGAAAGCCATGTGAAAAACTCAATAAAAATTGATTCTATCTCTCTCTCTCTTACTGTTCTTCTCTCTTTAAAAAAAATGGGTTTGTTAAATGAGTATCTTAAGAAGTGTTAAATTATGCAGATATATAAAACATTAATAAGATATTTGTTTGGGGTGGCTAATTTCATCCTTAATTGCTGAGTTTATTTACAGGATACATGATACTATTCCAATTTCCTAGCTTTTCAGTTATACTCTTGAATAGATATATATTTCTAAAAGATATTACCTCATGAGCAAACCATCCTGTCCATCATAAAATATATTTTTCAGATTGACCTTTTCTTTTTTGAAATGCAGTCGAATTCTTGTTGGATATAAAGAAAATCCATATAGCTCTCTTTTTCCAATGTTTTTAGTATCATCCATTTATCATTATTATAGTTAACTCTCATATTTCTCAAAAGTTCTTTTATCTGGACTCTGAGTGTTTTTCTGTTCTCTTCTGGAAAATGGTTAGCTCTGAGACAACACTAAAGGATCCTTTAAATAAAATTGTGTGAAATCCAAAAGGCCCCAATGTTGTCAGCTTTTAGTGCACAATTTTGTACTCATTTGACTCATTTTTCTTAATTAATCATTTATACACAGTTTAAGTTCACCAGAAGGCCCCGTTAAGTGAAGACACTCCTCCAGCATGGCCAGACATTTCAGAAGATGTGTGATCAAGTGTCACTTGTCTCAAATTCACAATGAAAGGCCCTCTTTGAAGATATTCCAGGATTTCTCAACCTCAGCTTCATTGACATTTTGGGCTGGATAGTTTTTTGTCATGAGGGGCTGTCCTGGGCATTGTAGGACATTTAGCAGCATCCAAGTCCTCCTCTATCTACAGCATGCCAAGAGTAACACTCTGCCAGATGTGACAACCCAAATATCCAGACATTGCCAAATGTCTCCTGTGAGCAGAAAGTGGTGAAATCCTCCCCAGCTGAGAAACACTGAAATATTCACAACAACATAAATACCACCTGTTGACATATCTCTCCCAATACGATAATGACAGTAGTTTGTTTTATCACATAAACAAGGTTTTCTTCTACCTTAATCTGCTTTTTTTATCTCTTAATACTAAGGCATTCACATCTTCTGGTCTTCCAGATACATTACATTTTGACGGTCACATTCATCTGATTTTAAACAACAAACTTGGGAACTATTCACAAATTTTAACCTAAACACATTTACTAATAAATCTTTGTCACTCATATTGTTTCACAAATTGAAACTCTTTTTAATCTTAATAAAAACTAGAAATGATTTTTAATTTATTATTTATATTTGAAATTAAACACATTCTGAGAGTATTAAATTTAGTTGTTGCTTACCAATTCCCATTTGTTCTGCATTCGTTGCACCAAATTATATCATGCAATGGGATTCTCTTTGTTTAAATTGACATTTATGCTTATATCTTCTTCTCTCTATACATTAAACTCCTATTCATCTTTCAGGACCCAGTTTACCATTAATTTTTAAAGAAAGTTATATCCTTCTTCTGTATGTTCTCAGAGCACTTATTTCAAAATGTTGTTCAATTTCATACCTGAAATATTAAGCATTATGAAGAGGAAATTAGAATAAATTAAAATAAGCATTGAAGTTTATTTACCTTAGAATTGGTTGAAATTTTAATTGGATTAGGTATAATCAAAAATGAGTTTCATCACAGGGTGTAATCTCTGCATTAATCATTTCATCTATATCCAGAAAAATTCAAGTTCCTTTTGTCATAACATGTATGCTTAAATATACAAAAATTTAAGGTCAAGCTCATGAAAAGTCGAAGCAACACATAATCTAGGGGAACCATAGAAATGTGGGGAGGGAAGGGAAGAGGCAGGAGGGATGATAGAGAGGGATCTTGGGGGGGGGTTCAACAATACAGCTTACTCTTTACTCCCCAGAGAAGCTAAATAATACTTGTGAAATCATTTAATTCCAAAAAATGCTTAATCTAATATATAGATTATAGGGAGAAATATAGAAGAGTCAAAAGAATGGGGGTGTGGGTTATATGGGGGTGATTCTGGATTAGGACCACAGCATATCATACTGTTACTACATATACATTGATGATTGTACAACAATACAACTCCTCAACAAAATTTAAAAAGAATTTAAAAAAGCACCAAAATATTTAATTAACACAATTGTATTTATTGTAAATTTGACTGGAATAGCTCCCAAAATAGAAATATCAGGTTCTACTTGTATAAACTGATTTAAATAAAATAATACCTGTATGTAATTTATATATACATAAATGTGTATGTATATATATATATATATATATATATATATATATATATATATATGGAGTCAACTGAAGTAACAGAATCCACTGCTGCTATATTAAACAGAAAAGGATTTAGTTTAGGTAACTGGGTGCTTAAAATTGCTGGAGGGGATAGAGAATCAGGCTGTAGGTTTGGCTGCCTGACTTCTAGAGTAACACTGCAAAACTACTACTTGTTGATCATCCCTAATCCAAAAAATCCAAAATCCAAAATGCTCTAATGTTCAAAACTTTTTGAATGTCAAATTGATGTGATAACTATAAAATTTCACACCTGACCTCATGTGACCGGTTATGGTTGAAACACAGGTGCAACTGAATAAATGAGTTCCACATTTAGGCTTTAATCTCATCCCTAAAATATCTAATTTTCTATATGCAATTATTCCAAAATCCAAATGTAGTCAAAATCTGAAATACTGTTGGTTCTGAGCATTTTGGAAAAGTGATAACTCAACCTCTGTGTGCCACAATCAGAAAGCAGAAAAATTAGGACACAACTTTACTGATGACAGCATTCAGGATCATGCTACTTTAGCCACTGTCAGAATTATTGCCACCTGAAATACAAAAAGTCATGCATTATCACTACTAAAGCAAATAAATATTGCCCACTGCCTAGATTCCCAATTCACTTGATTCCTAATTGTGATTGCCAGAATCTAAGTCACTTTGGAATCTTAACTATAAGAATTATGGGATATTTCTTTCTTTCTTTCATTTCTTTTCTTTTTTTTTTTTTGTTTTTTGTTTTACTCTACATCTAAGGTAGTACAAAGTCGTAAAAAAGGAGATTAGAAGGAAAAACTGAGGAAACCAATCACCTGAGTATGCTATAGCTTGTAAGTGGCAGTCAGAGTGTGACTACAAGTATGTGATTCTAGTCTAGGGTTTTATACCACAACAAACAAAGGGAATGCACCAATCCCACTACTGGGTATAAGTCTGAAGGATTTGAATGCTGGAGACACAGTTTAGTGGTAGAGACTTGCCTAGCATGCATGAGGCCCTGGGTTCAATCCCCAGCTCTGTAATAATGATAATAAAAATAATAATGAATTGAAATCAGTGTAATGAAGAGCTATCTATACTACCATGTTTACAGCAGTGTTACTCACTATAATCATGATATGGAAACAACCAAAATGTTGAGTAGGTTAAAAACTGTGATAGGTATACACACAGAATACTATTCAGTTTTTAAATGGGGGAAATTCTGTTATCTGCAACAACACACATGTACCTAGAATGGGGGCAACATGCTAAAAAATAAAAGTCAAGCACAGAGAAGCAAATCTTATATAATCTAACTTGTAATGCGGAATCTAAAATGTGTTTTCCAAAGTCTGGGAATGGATTAATAGATGGGGAAGGGGGAGTAATTGAACAACAGGTACAATAATATAGTTAGAACCAAATATAAATGTTGGTGGTCTCTGGAATAGCATAGAATCTATAGTTAAAAATAATGTAGTGCATTTTTCAAAATAGCTAAAAGAGAGGATTTTTAATGTTCTTAACCATGAATAATTAACATTTGAGGTCATAAGTATAGTAATTAGCTTGATGTAATATGATTATGATTGCATACTATATACATGTACTGAAGCATCACATGGGATCCCATAAAATATATAATTAAAAATAGGGCTGAATCTGTAGCTCAGTGGCAGAGCCCTCCCTCATCCTTAATACATACAAGTCCCTAGGTTTGATCCCAGCATGAAAAGAACCATGAACTAAATATGTAAAATTAAACTTGAAAAATAAAACAAGTGGGAATACTAATTAGTGGTAGAGTGCATGTTCAGTATGCAGGAGGCCCTGGGTTCAATTCCCACTGCAAGAATAAAAAAGAAATAACATGAAAACACTATGTTATGTTGTCCTTGACTAAGTCCACAGACCAGTGTTATGTGCTTGCCACTCAGTTTAGAGTTATGGAACACAGAAATCTTAAGGCACACATAGAAACAAGTCCACACCCTCAAAAATTTTATCTAGCTTCAAGTAGTAGGAACAGGAAAATGTTTTCTTGCCCTAAGAGATTTGCTAGCCTTCCTTCATGGCTTCCTTCCATTACATTCCCAGAAAAATGATGCACATGACTTTCTAGAGTGAGTAGCTTCAGTGTTTAGATAGTCCTGCATAGTCACAAAATTTCTTTGCCATACTTTCTGTCTCTTCTCTTAAATAGCATTTGGCTGCAGTTTCTAGAACAGGTGGCACTTGAGAATCAAAAATACCTTGAGGCAAGTGAACATCCCTCTGCTTACAGTCTGGCCTACATAAAGAATGTTAAACTAGCAGGTGTCCACACCCAGATGCATTCTGCCTACAAACCAAAAGGAGATAGTTCTTTTTACACTGGAGAATATATATTTCTGGCTTTAAGGGATTGGTGGACAGAGAAGATTTCCTGAAATGTTAACAATATAAGGTCACAGCGTGTGTAGTGGACAGGTATCCCAAATCCCAGGTTTTACCATAGAGATGAAATCTGTCCAGGTGTCATTGGGTTTGCCCTCTTCCCCTCCTCCAAACGGAACAGAATAGGAATGTTATTGGAGGTGTCTTTTTCTGTGCCTAGAATGCTGAAAGACTGAAGCACAGAAAGCAGTGTCAGCATTTGCTGCCTTCCGGTTTACCTTAAATCCTATTCCCAAACAAGTAATTCACTGATATGCTCAAAGGGCTGCTGATACAAGTAATAAAGGAACAAAGATTGCCAAACTAAACCTTGTGTTTAGAGATTGCTGAGGACATAAAAAAGTCATGCATAAACATCTTCAGCTTTAATAAAAGTCACAGATTTAATTAGACAATCCTTTAAAAACCACACATAAGATGTTCGAGGAACGTGCCTCAGAGTCTGTGAAAAGAATGGGCCTTCATTGTCCCACTGTATTTAATATGTATTAGTGAAACTCATCAATTAGACATGACACTGTGAAGACAGAGGGAAGAAAAAGATGAAAGTCAAAATGGCTTGCAAATTTGGCTCATTTTTGAGCCAAAGTTCACAGAAAAAAATACTTTCTTTTGAGGTTTCAGACCAGTCATAACAAGCTCAGATAAAATGTTCTCCAAGGTACATAGCACCAACTTATTAGTAAACTATTTTTAATGTCATTTAATAGAATATTTCAATTAATGTTCTTGTCAAAATCAGTGAAAGAAGTTTTCTACAGATGTGAATATTGGAATAAATTCAATGTAGCAAATTTATTTCTAAGGAAATAGGTGAAAATAAATAATATAAATACTTTTAAAGATTATTTCATTTGAAGATTTACATGTTAATCTCTATTTATACAATTTAAATGTGTTTTTAATTAAGCTATTATCTGAAAGTCAGCATAAATATTCTACATAAAGCAAACTAATTAAAACAACTGTGTTAGGAGGTACAGGGTGGAAATCATGTTGGGATATTTTATTTTCATTAAGTAGGGATTAAATTATCTGTAATTAGCTTAGAACCACTTCTGCCTATTTTTGTCTAACAAATATTTATTGATTGTATTCTATATGTACAATAATTATGCTAATGATTATAAAGTCAAATCATTAAAACTGCATAAGATTTTAAAGAAACCAAATTGTTCTATCTAGGGTTATAAATTGTGTGTTATTGTTCACAATTCAAAGGGATCTATGCTTTGCAAAGCAATTCTTTTAAAATGCCATCTCTAATGCATTTGCTGCTTTATAGATCATAGGTACTTTTCAAAGAGATTTGATGGATAGACACATTTTAACTTAAGGTTTATGGCTTTACTTCTTTCTAAGTATCTTTTAATGTACATAATGTTAAAAAAATAAAAAGTATAGAACATCATTATATAAAAAGTAAAAGTCTTTCACTTCTATTCTTCTTATTGCATCCTCAGAGTGAGACTTGCTGTATCTGTTTTGAGAATCAAAATCTCTATTATTCTTACATTGAACCTCCACACTTACAGTGACAATAAAAAATCCCCAGGGTAGTTTTTTACTTACATACTATGTACCTTCTGTTTTAAAAGATCTGATTAACTTTCACATGATCTTGATATTAAGATGCACATAAGTGTGTCACTGTTACACAGATATTCTTAAGTGAAGTGCTATTGCTAGTCAAGCCCTAGTTGCTTTCTTGATTTTCTGGGCCTGTATATATAAGAACCATTTCACCACCCACTGTACCATAAGGGTGGCATCACAGAAGCAATAAGAAGTAAGACCTATATCCTCAACACTCATACTCTAAATGTGAAATATTCTTCCCTCTAGTGGTTACCCCACATTTCCACATTTGATTTTAGGTTAGTCTGTGTATATTCTAGAGCTCATCTTGTATTTGGCAGAAGTATTGTGTCTGTGCTATACCTACTAAATGCCTGGGGAGTTGCCGGTCAAGTCAATCAAACCACCATGTTCTCTACTTCCCATGCACATATCTTGTAGGTGTTGGTCCAGTTGCACACGTGATCAGCTTTCTTTGTCAGGCTGTAGTCTACTCATGCTGGTTTGTCCAGAGGCCATGCTGATGCCAGATTTTCTGATACAAGTAAGGACCTTTGAGTCATTGTCTCACTAGCTTTAACAAGATTATTGACTATTGAGGCCAGTGAGCAAAACAGAACATTTTCCCAACAACTAGAGGAAGTGAAGATAGAGATAATACTAACAAACTTATTTCTTGCTATTAAATATTACCGTGAGGTCTAATGCCAATCACATTTCCTTAGATCCATCAAGAAGGCTATCTGCCTTACTTTTCATCTTAGCTTTATATTGGGAATGCCTGTAGGGGTATATATGCTCATCTCAACCCAAAGTGATGTGCTATTATTTTATATGCTACATGAAAGAATTTAAAAGGCCAAAATTAATAGACTTTATTAGTTTTTCAATCACTTCTATTCCTGAAGCTGTTCTTTGCCTCACACTGTTGTAACTAACAGGCTCACTCAGGAAGATTAACAAAGCAAAACAAATCAAACTTTCAATAACTTTTGCCAAATAAAAACATCTTTCAGGTTAGGAAAACTAGCTTTTTCCTGATTCTACAGATCTTATTTTGGGGTTAAAAGGAATAGCAATAGATAATGGCACATCTATCTTTCCACAAGACTCAACTTGTTTAAAAATGTAAATGGTTCATGAGTATGCTAACTTTATTATTTTCAGTAAAATGTAGGTTCAGTTAATTAAAAGTGGAACTTCTGTGTGAACACTTTGCTTCAAAGGAATCTGTGCTTCATTCTTGAGAATGGTGAGGAATAGAATCCATTAGACTAAAGGGCCTACTCAAAACTTCCTTGGTTTCTTTCTCTTAAAAAAAAATTGTATCTTCCCAAATGGCTACAAAAAGTAGAAATCTATTTTTGTTCTCAAGTCTATTTTTTATGCTCAGAATATTAGCAAGGATTGTCCAAAGAAATAGAAATAATAGGATTTACAGGGAAGGGGTTAACTGAGAATTGGAGTCAGTCAGTGGATCAAATCTAAAAGTCTTCAAGTGTTAAAATAAAATTATAAGATGGGCTGGAGCAGTAGTTCATGGTGGAGCACTTGTCTGGCATATGTGAGCACCCAGGTTCAAACCCCAGCATCACATACACAACTAAGTGCTGGAAAAATAAAACCAGATGAAAAATAAATAAATAAAAAATGGATTCTCTGTTTCTCTTTTTAAAAGTTATATGGTATGTTGTTTTGTGATTAGCAGGCAATAACATAACATCACACAGATATTTTTACATAGAAAGATAAAAAGAGAAGCATTACATAACAGCCCTGATTGATAAAGCAATGTGGATGGTACTATCATACCCAAGAGTTAAATTCAATCTTACAAACTGTGCAAAGCAGTACTGACTGAGCAACTGACAGCCTGATGGTGTTTGAGAAAAATGAAAGCCACCTAACTGGGAGAGGACAAATTCTACAGAAAATCTGTGATTAAAGATAACATTCTGAATGTGCTTAGAAAGAGTAATTTGGAAAAACACATGGAAATGGGTGAATTTCTTAGCTTTGCCATCCTTCACCATGTTTTCCCCGTGCTCTATCTTTCTTTTTCCTGACACTCTTCTGACATTCTTTCCTTACCAAATATGCATGTATATACATACTTCTGAACATGTGTATCCCTAGGCATCTACATATTTATCTCTCTATTCTTAATGCACATATATATTTTCCTGTAAAAGTTTAATCCCACCCCCTTACCTCCACTCAACCAACACCACCACCACAAGGATTAACAAATATTCTTTCTTTACCATCCCCACTTTGATTTTCTGATTTTGAGTCTCTATTCAACTGGATTGGCAATATGCCTAGTTTTTATTTTGGTTTTCACTGCTGAAAAGTTCATTGTATTTCAAACTCATGTGGCACCAAAACTTAGGCCAGTAACACACAATTTTCTAGTCATGACAGGTTCATGACCCTGTTAGTATGAAGCCCTTAGTTTTAATAGTTCTCTGGACCCCTAGGTGTCAGGTAGGACTCTTGACTTTGTGCCTGCCTGGTGTCTAGTCTTGTCAGAACCAGGGCTGAGTGTGTAATATGGACTTACAGGTGCTGAAGAATAAATGCATTCAAGTCCAGAACACTAAGTGAAGAAGGTCAGAGACCTGTTGCCAAAATGAATGAAGTTTTATGAAAATCTAGGCAGGAGGGGGCCATGGAATTAGTTCTAAGGGAAGGGACTTGAGGGGAAGGAAAAATAAAAAGCAACACTAGAAAAGTTAGAAGGGAGAAAGTGTGGGAAAACTCCACTGTTCTCATCTAAAACTTATGTAAGAGAGAGACCAAGAAGATTAAAAGTTGTGCCATGGGAAGTGTAGTTCTGAGGGAGGTGGAGTGGGCAAGGATTATGATTTTTTTATGGGAGCATCATTTAAGCCTTAAAAAAAGAAAGATGGAATGCAGATGTGTCACCTGCTGGATGTTGTTTCAAAACCTTTATATCATTTCATTCCCTGCCACCCAAGTGGATGGCTTTCTCAGGTGAAGTCTTGAGGAAACAAGGAAGTAGGGGAGATGTATTTTTTCATAGTTGGGTATAGTACCTTGCTATTTCTTGCTCCTGAGAAGCCCTACTAGATCCATTATCCTAAGTAAACTACAGATAACTCTATCTTCTGCTCTCCTCTCCCTCAAATATTGGGAAATTATTTTCCATTCTGGAAAAATAATCTCCTTTCAGGTTGGTGATTTAGAGCCATTTTCCTTTGAATCAGGACATAGTCTTGGGTATCTGCTTCAATACAGAGGGGAATAAAACTAACCACTATTAATGTCTTATAATTTTAGCAGAGTCATACAAGTAATGTATCATCTTAGAATCACCCCACAATGATAAAACTGGGTGGGGCTTTAGAAGAGAAAATTAAATATTAGAAAATAAAACATGAAACCAGTAAATATATAATGAAAAAAACAGTGTAATATGGAAAATATTATGAAGAAATAAATCATAATGAAGATAAAATATTTTAAAAAGACTTTGATTGTTACATTGAATTTCCAGGTAATTATAGTATACAATAGGCTTCTCTTTGTGATGAATCATGGAATGTGGAGTAAGACAGACATGAGCATGGAGTTTCACTTGGGTACTCAGGCACTTTGGGGACCTCTTCATAGTAACATCTCTGAACCGCGTTCTCTCCTCTACACACCTTTATAGAGTTATTCTCAGGACTTTCTGATCATTGCCTAAGTGGAAACAACACCATGTGGTGGTGCTCAGGCAGTTTACTGCCTTGGTGCTCACCTGGATGTATGCACTTGCAATTTCAGAAAATTAGACAGTGACTCAACTTCTTTGCATCATTCGCAGATGCTCAGTTGCAAAGTCAAAATTACCTTACTCATATCAACAAATGTTTTTTATGGAGTTAAAAGTTTCTATGACTGCAAACCATGAAGAATTCCATAAAATACTTCGATGACATGAATTACCAAAGGAAATCGGTTTTTTATATTTATCATTATTCACTTGTCATAATTGTTTTTTTCTGAATTAATCACCATTAAATTCAAATGTCTTTGCAAACTGATGTTGCATCTTACTCATCTTTGCATAGCATACTATGTGGAGCACTGTGTCTAATACTTATCATAAGGGAAAATAAATTGATTCAATAAAGAGTACTTTATGATCTTGGTATAATTATATTAACATTTTTTCGTGTACCAATTAAAATTCTGCTGTCATGAGAAGAGAGAAAATAAATAAAAACAAATTATTAATTTCTCTAAAACTTAGGATGAAATGTTAAAATAAAGGTAATGACTAAATAGCTAAATATCTTTAGCAACATCTACATGTTAGATAGTATGCTACCGGCTTTTCATGGCCAATCAACAGGTAAGCCCTAATTGTTACCTGCACAGTAAAAAACAGAAGACTAAACCTTAAAAAGGTTGAATAAACAACCTCAAATAATGTAATTCACATTCAATATGTAGTGGAGCTTGAGAAATATTCATAAAATTACCAAATTTATGTAACTACCATTGGTATCTACTCCATAAGTCAAAATCAATGTACATAAATGTACATTGCAGGATAGAATAACTATTTTTTCCATTTGTTTTTGCTTTTCTAAAGATAGCATCTATATTTTGACCTACTATATCTTGATTATGTACATAACTTTCTACCCATAAATAATAAATTATTAGAATTAATATCTATATTAAATTCACAACCTTATATTTGTAAACAAAAATGCTTAGGAACAGTAATGACAGAGTGGAAATTGCAGAAATCAGGCATATAAGGTTCTTCTTCTTCTTCTTCTTCTTCTTCTTCAAGTATCTTGGAAGATATTCATTCATAGGCTAAACATCCAATTTCCGAAGTTTTGGATATATTCTTTGAAGTAATAAATAATTGATTATATAGCTCTGTTAGAGAAGAAAGCTGTTTATAATTTTGTTTTGGATTGGGACTAAACTGAATTTTAAAAAAGTAAAGAACTCAGCATCAAAAAATGGCTAATGGGGGCTGGAAGGGTGGCTCAGTGGTTGGAGTGCTTGCCTGGCCTGCTCAAGGACCTGACTTTGAACCTCAGCACCACATACACAACTGGATGTCAAATAAACTAGAACCAGAAGAAAAACAAATAAAAATCAATTCTCTCTTTCTCTCTCACTTTTTCTTTCTCTCTTTTAAAAAAAATGGCTAATTTTGGAAAGTCCTTTCTCCCATAGAGAGCAGTAATATACCATGGATACCAAAAGATAGTTAAATGAATCTAAGAAAAATTCTTTCTTACTTTTTCACCTCTTTAATACTTTGTTTCTATTTTGTACCAATCAATTGATCCTGATCAGGTACATTCACTTTAGTGACTATACACCTGTAATTAAAAGAATGATTCTCAAGTGTCCCAAATGGGCCTGAAACATTTTTTATAACACAGCAAAACAGTTCTCATGCATTGTTTATAATCACGGTAAACACAGACCTTAAGTTGCTCGTGGAGTTGTGGAGTAAAATACCTCCTTTTGCCTCTACACCAAACTGGAAATTAATCTTCTGGGCTTACCATAGTATTGTCTCTTGTGGTTCTCCACCCAGGAAACAGACAGATTCTAGCAATTTTCATTCTTAAACCTTTGCTTTCCTGTAAGGATAAATATGGGAATTCCATGTTGTGGATTTCTAAGTAATAACATCAATGCTTTCATTCTATTATCAATTTTTTTGTTATAAAACAATAAAATGAGGAAATGAGGGAAAATATTTTCTAAACATAATTTCAGAATCTGTATGGATATAGGCAGTCTTTCTCATACAGTAAAAATTTCACGTTGTCTCACTGTCTAATTCTCTTGTTTTAAAAATATGATATTAAATATGTTCTTTGTTCATGCAGATGTTGGGTTGCTTATTTAAAGCAAGTTATAGGAGTAGATCTCTAAAGTCAGTGAGTTTTAATTTTCTCATAATGATCTTGCTGTTAGGAAGGAAATAAAGACAAATCTCAAGTTGGTGCCTTCATACTGATAACAAATGAAATTTCTATAGCAAATAGAGAGATGGAGAAATATAATATATATTTATAGTTTTGGAATCTAAAAAGAATATACGAAATGATGACTCTAACATTTGCCTCAGAATTACTCCATAGAATCAACTGAAGGTTAGTAAGTATTTGTAGCTACTTTGTAACAAAAAATATTTCATTAAAACTATTCATCTCTGTACTTTCAAAAGAAGAAGATTGGGGTTGGAGCAGTGGCTCAGCAGGTCTGGTGCACGCCTTGCATGTGCGGGGATGCAGGTTTGAACTCTAGCACCACAACACAATGAAGTGTCAGAGCAACAAAAGCCACATGAAAAACTAAAAGTGATTCCCTCACTCTATCTCTCACTCACTTGTTGTTCCTCTCATTCTTAAAAAAAAAGAAGAAAATTAATGTATAAGTTTGTTGTGCTTATAACATGAGTAGATTTAAATAATTTATTTTGTTTATGATTTTTCTCTTCTTTCTCTGAACTGCTAACCTCCATCAGCCATTGAATGAAAGTAAGGATTAACACAAAACACTGAGTAACAGCATGTGTTGTGAATTTTTTCTCTTCTTAAAGTTTCCTTTTAATATTTAACAATTTTAAAAATTTAATATAATCATTTTTCTGTAAGCTTGTTATTCTGTATTTACTATTGTTGTATTAAGGAATTTATCCAGATAATCAGGTCATTAAATTATTTTATACATTGCTTACTTTAAAAATATGTTTGTGATAATGAGATTAAAGTAATGGAATTACACTATTTTTCTAGACATGACAAACTTGTCTGAAAATGTTACTTGTTTACTTGGGAAGTTATTGACTTATAACCAGGAGACTAATACTATGATATTAGAATCAATTAATACAGTTGTGTATTAAATAACAGGAAAATGTTCAAAATAAAAAAGGTAGAAATTGTCACTTAACTATTGAAGAAACTGAATTAAAATTAATGCCCAGCATAGTATGCTACAAGGTGTTGCTGAAAAGAGAAATACACAAAAAATTAGGAGCCTAAATTTGTTGTTCAAGTTTTTCCATTGTCCCCCTCTGAGACCTGGACATGTTTCTGGATTTCTAAGGAGGCTGAGATAGCTGATTTCCAAGGTCTATTCTAATCTCCCTCGTAATTGTGCTTTTCTTAGCAAATGACTGTTGAGGTATTTTTGAATTCCATAATGTATTTTCTAATTATAATTTGTTTATTCTTCTGAACCAGTCTTGTATCATTGCAGTGATATGAAATAGTTTTTTGTTAAAATTATATACATAAATATGAATAATGCTGAGTAGTTTTGATATATCTGCAGACTCTGGTCTTTACATTTAAATGATATATTATTTATCCAGTTCTAAAATGATTAATCATATTGTCTCTTTATCATTCCTGACTCTGAAGGTACTAAAAGTATCCCGAAACAAACAGTAAAATAATCAGGATTAGAAGGAAGGTCCCTATGCAATGCCTCTAAGGAACTTGGCAGAGAATGTTTACTGGTATTGTGTTAATCAAGTAAATAAAGAATGAACCTGATATATAGTCACAATGATGAGAAAAATCTTTCCAAATATTTTTGTCACAGAGCATCTGATCTTATGGGATTATAAGTAGATGAGGGGACAATAGAAAGTTACTTTTTAAATATTATTTGTAAAGTAACCCATTCAGCTGCTTTACTTACTAAGAAGTCTAAAAATTATTCAGCTACAACTTTCATTTTTTTCTCAAAGCACTCATTTTTACTAAACACTGTTCTCTCTTTTCTAGAAATCCCAGCTTACCTAAAACAATTATTATACATGTAGTTTAACAGAATTAACAACTGGTTTCAGGAAAGACAGGGAATAGAATGAAGATGCAGTCAAAAGTATTTTATTAATTTTAAAGAAAAATAGCATGTATAAACTTAATGCATATATATTTGAAGATTCTACTGACATATTTATTTATTTAAGTGAATAAAAATAAGGGAAGAAAAACCAGTTTTAGTTATACAGTGGATAAAAAGACATTTTTAAGTCCAAAGCACAACTGATATAATATCCTTTTGCTGAAAATATGCTAAAATTAGTATTATCTTTTAAATAAGAAAATCAAGCCAGAAGAACCGTATCTAACATTGGTTCAAATAGGTAAAAGTTGTTAGCATATTTTAAAATTTATATTAAAGCATGTGAAAAAAAAAACTTATCCATCTGTCACACATTTCCCATCCTAAATTTTTGCTATTTATTCAAACACATTTTTTCCCAGAATAAAGCCTTATTCTTAGTTAGATAGCTGAACTATATGTAGGACTGCCGTGAAGGTTTTCTAAAATAGATCATTCTAATCATAAGTATGATTTCACAAAAATTCTGTGTAGTAATATCACATAATGAAAATTTTAATATTCTCAGCGTAAGTTCATTTCCTTCATATGTTATCATTGCAAAGCAGTTCTGCAATCAGTTGATTCATTAGAACTTACTTTTAAGAAGACGTGTGATTATTCACAGCCTGATATTTCATGGAAATCATTGTATACAGACCTAATAAGAAGAGAAAATTTCTTATCTGAAAAATTAGTTTCTTGAAGAAGCTATAAAAATCAAGGTTGAGCCTTTTACAATTCTTAAGATTCATGGGTTGTTGCCAAGTAGCTAACGTCTTGTACCTGATGCCATAACAGGAAATAGGAAAGTGTCATATATCTAAGTCTGTATCCATTTCCATGTTATAATGATACTCTTTGCTTTTGATAGAGAGGGAACATTGAAAATCCTGAAAATCCTAATGATACTTCATTCACAAGTGAGTCTAAAGATTTATACAAAATTTAGAAGTAGTAAATCAATCTCTAATCTACCATGGCTCTGATTCATTCAATTATTATTTGTTGAAAAGTTTGATAGGTTTCTAATTCTAAATGCATTTCTGTCTTCCTTAGTCATATTTTCATTTTACTTTTCCATTCACGGCAATGGGAAGAAATTTATAACCTGTCATTTCAGAAGCATAATCCAATCACCCTAGAAATCAAAACCTTATTATTCAAGCCCATTTATTTTTTTCTCTCCTAACCTCCTTATTTCATAGTTAGGGTTGAGAATAGGTATCCAAAATATATTATGAGTAACTTACACTAAAATAGTTAGCAATGTCTAGTGAAATTTTTTCCCTATATAATGAGGCATGCCTGTGAGCAAAGAACTTTGGGGATGCAGATAGTTAAATTTTCATATTGCATGTTCCTGGATCACTGCTTTTTCAAATTGAATTTGAGTGTACAACACTGCTTTTTACCATGCTGCAGAATAGTGTTGTAGGAAAAGTTAACCGAAATTTCAAAAGTACCACTGAGACCAAATTTCCACTTCTTTCATCTAGTAACCTTTTGATGTAGTTTATAACAAGTCAATTTTCTGACCTATCCTAGCAATACATTTCTTAAATGTTCTTTATATTTGTCATTGTTTTCTTTTAGTTTAATCTCAGTATATAGTCATTATTTATTATCACATTTCTTTACATTTCCTTCAATCAATGCATTAACTTTAGAAAAGAAGTCATCTAATTTTTTTTCTCTTGCTCAAAAAATTAACTTTAGTTCCTACTTATTCTAGGGCAAAGTCATATTTATCTTAGTTATATCTAGGTTTTCTCTGCCATCTGGCATCTTTTATGCATCTATTTTATTTTCCATTAAATCTTTCCAAAAGTCTTCTGCTTTCAATAAACTTAACACTGTCCTCCCTGCTCAGTAATGAAAAGCAAGGTCCTCTGCTTAATGTAGTAATAGACCTTTACTGTGAACTTCCTCATCATTCTCCTTTGTTGGCTATGAAGCACTCACCTCCATCCCCCTTCCTTCTTTTTTTCTATAGCTGCCCTTAGTCCTTCTCTGATACCATTACTTGTATAATTCTCTCTCTCTCTCTCTCTCTCTGCATTCTTACAAATATCTTCACATTTCTATAGCACTAGTGAGATTTCACAAATACCATTGATGCCTAAAATTGTTTTTAGTTTTGTTCTTGTTGTGGTTGTTGATTTTTTTCTTCATTTCCAAAACTTTATAGTAAAGTACTCTTTCTGCCAATTTTCTAATTCATCACTCCTTATAATGAGATTCTTGCCCTTTGCTTCACTGATTTTGTTCTTGTAAGTCTCAGCACGTGTCCTCTGTTCTCTTCTCAACTGTCATCTCCATAGTATTCAACCTTGACCATCTTTCTTTTATTAAAATTCCCTCCATCTGTGTTCCCATGACACTTCTTTAATACAGTACTCTTGAGGACAAGATACATTATGTTACAATAACAGATACCACCAAATCCCACTGATTTAACAAAACAAGCATTTAATTTTCACTCCTTCTAAACTGAAGTTGGCAGGACTTGACATCGTCACTAAGGTATCCAAGCTTAAAGAAGATTCACTGTTAAATAGCCATATCACTTGGGCCATGTGGTGCCTCTGCTGTTGGTCAAGAAGAAGAGATACTGCAGCTTAACCACCAACTTTTAATATTGAAAACCAGGAAATTTTATGACAATTCTTCAGCCTGCTATCTTAATTAGTCAGGTGACCCTGCTTATCTACAAGGAGAGTGGGAGGTGGAAGGAGGCAAATAGATTATGGAGTGAGCCCAATCTCTGCCCCACCAGTCCTTTTCAGTGTGTTTTACTTTTCCTTACTCCTTAAATTGAATCCATCCCCTAAGTAGTGCCCTGAGCCATTCATGGTTTCCAAAATTCAACTATGACTTTTGTGAAATAGACATCAACACTTTTGTATACAATTTTCTCTCTTCGTAGCTATCTCCATCCTCCATAAATTGTGAGAAATAGGACTATTTCCCTAGACACCACTCTGAATAATTACTTCACTTTTACTTCTTTGTTTCTTCTTATTTTCTTTTTCTTTTCTTTTTTAAGAGAGAGGGACAGTGAGAGAGAGAGAGAAAAAGAATAAATTTTATTCAGTTTTTCATGTGGCTTTTGTTGCTACAACACCTCGTTGTGTATGTGGTGTTAGGGTTCAAACCGGGATCCTTGCGCATGCCAGGCAAGCACCAAAAGTGCTGAGCCACCACCCCAGCCCCCTCTTCATATTTTCTTAAATAAAGGTTGAGTTTACTTCCCGCTTATGTTTCTGCTGCTCCCAACCTAATTCTGGTCCTGACCACTATGCTGTTGAACTGCTAAAATAATCCCAAATCTTTTCGCATTGCTCAAATTATCTCCTGATCTCTCTTTGTCCTATGAAAGAATGCCATTTCATTCATCATAAACTACATTTAGGATTCCCATTAAACTGGCTTTGTAAAGGAAATTCTAAGTTTTAAGCTACCTATAAAATATTGAGTTTAAAAATTAGTGTGGTTATATTAGGGTGAATATTCAACTCATTCTGTTCGCCTAGGGATATGGTTCTACATTAGCTGCTTGTGTGAATATGAGGAAACATAAAGTTTTTGTTTTATAAAAGTAGGTTCTCTTCATGCCCTCCAAAATTGCAATTATTATGTGCTAACCATACATCAAACAAATGATCAAATAGAAGGGTTTTCTTTTTGTTTTTTAAGTTAAGAACGCACTGGTGATAATCCTAACTCATAGATCTATCATGGGAATTCATTCTGATAAAAATATTTTTTCAGATCAAAAGTTGACTATGTAGAAGAATAATTTACTAACTCATGTAGTTCATATCTTTATCCCAAGAGTAGAGAATCTATGCATAAAAGTTCTCAAATGTTAGCATAAGTGATTGTGTTGTACTGTTGTTTGTTTTATAATTAAGTATATTATGTTTTGGGTATTCTGAGTCTGGGTAATTGTTCTATAAGATGGAGTAAGTAAAATCCAGACAACAGCTGTGGTTTCTCAGCTCCATTTAAAGGGAGCCTTACTTACAGTGTTTATCTTCCATGAATTCATAACATAAACTGATGAATTAATACTTTTCATGCAAAGAAACTGCTATTCCTAATTTTTCAAACTTCTTCAGTAGTCTAAGTCTTTGGTAACTAATTATATATTATAAGCATACATTTTATGTACAATAAAAATAAATAAGTGAAATAGTCACTGATATATCAGTGTCATGAGTTAAGTAAATATATTTTATTTGGAAATGAAAAGTGAGAGTGAAAATTAAATATACTACTATAGAAAGCTGTGTAATTTTAAAAGATAAGCAACAATAATGTTATTTTCATCAGGTACCCTTTGTCATATTTTTATATTTATTTAGGTTAACACATTTTAACAAAATGTGTAAAATATTTTTATTTTACAAATCTATCTAAGCATGCTTATATTTATGTAAATATTTTGAATTAAATATTTCTTTAAATTTTTAAATGGGAGACACTGATGGAAAATGGGAACAAAACATAATTTCCAACTTTTAGGACATTGAAAATAGGGAGGAAAGTCAGGCAGTTGAAATTAATTGACAATGATGCAGATGAGTATGGGGCTAGGCTTGCTAAAGTTTCTAGAAGGAGAAGTAAAAAATATGTTCTAAATAAGGGATGTCCAATGTGAGTTTTAATAGGTAAGGCATTAGCCATAAAATGTATAGGATAAGTTTTAATCTGCATTTTTACTGCTGTGACCAAAAGATGTAACAAGAAAAATTAGGGAAGGAAATGTTTATTTTGGGGCTCAAAGTTTCGGAGGTCTCAGAGCACATTCCATTGCTCAGAGCACAAAGTGAGGCAGAGCATCATGGCAGAAGGGTATGGTAGAGGAAAGAAACTCAGAGCATTGCACCAAGAAGCAGAAAAAGACAGAATCCACAAGGACAAAATAGATACCTCAAAGACACACCTCTAGGAACCCACCTCCTCCAACCATACCCTATCTGCCTACAGTTACCACTAAATCCCAGGGGATTGATTCACTGATTGGGTCAAGACTCTGATAATCCAGTCATTTCACCTCTAAACTTCCTTGCATTTTCTCACACATGAGCTTTTGGGGAAAACCTAATGTCTAAACCATAATAGGATATAAAGGTAATATAACTCAAGACTTGTTCTGGGAAGCTCAGCAGACCCCTATGGATAAAGTATACACTATTGGCAAGGGAGGAAGGAGAGATGGTATAAATATGAAGGAAGAGCCATGTCTTAAAATTCATGCATGCCTGTTCCAAGCAGTGCAATCTTATCTTCAGAGTGAGTTAGCTTAAGAGTTTATGGGTATGAATGACACAAATCAGACTTGTGTAAAACTTAAACATAATTCTGTGAAGAATATGAATCTAGAAAGATTGAACTCACTAGTGTTGGATAATGCATGGATGGAGAGATAGATAAAAAGATAGATAGGGTTTTGAATACCCCTTATTAATATGAAATTTTGGTTTAAAAAAAAAAGAAGTCTTGTAACAAACCTTCATTTAAACCATTCCTGTGTAGTGGGAGCCTGGTTCCATTCCTGTATAAATGTACTGAGGATGCTATCACACAACAAAGTCCCTGGTAAACAGGCTACTTTGATAAAATATATGGTTTTTTTCTTTCTACTAGTTGAATTGTATGTTTATAAGGTGGAGGGTTTATTTTGTTTACAAATGGCAATTTGATCATTTTTATAATTATGAAATTTAATATTGTGTTAAACAACAAGATAGAAAGATGAAAGAGACAACATGTTGTTTTATAGAACTAAATGGGAAAATTTAAGAAATAGAAGTTTCCTAAAGGATTCTATCAAATTAGCTGTGAATGCCATAATTGTAGAAAGGACTGGAAAAAAGGGATATACTAATTTTCTACTGTTGCTTTAGTTTGTGGTTACAAATGCATTTATTGGTTTAAAACAAAAATAGTGTCTCATAGTTCTGGATATCAGAAATACCAAATCAGTGTCAGGGGTCTGAAATGAAGGTATCAACTAGGCTGTTTTCCTTTCACAGAGTAAGTGAAATCCACCTTTTTCCATTTCCAACCTTCTAAAATTACCCATTTTCTTTACTGTGGCCATCTTTCTCTTCAAAGCAAGCAAGTCTTTTGGAGCCCTGCTTCAATGTTCACAACTCTGACTCTTGGCTTGCTATTTCCTCATTATAAGGAATTTTATGATTACATTGGGTCCAGTTAAATAATCCCAAGATTATCTCCCAGTCATAAGGACCTTAACTGAAACACATATGCAAATTCTATTTGCTATGTGAGGTAACCATTCTTAGGTTCTGAGTATAAGGACATGAATATATTTTGGAGGTCATTATTATAAGTCTACCATGGAGATAAAAGCTAAATGTATAAGGCTTCTTCATTAAGATGTGTACATTTGTAGATTCTTCCTGGAATAAACCAAATCAAGAGATTGAAACACACACAAAGACAGAGGGAGAGACAGAGAAAGAGACAGAAAGAAGAGTAATAGTATTGTTGGCAGGAAGCAAGGGAGGAGAAGGAGAAAAAAGAAGAGCAGGAGGAAGGAAAGAAGAAAGGAAGAAAAGGATAGAAGAAAAAGAAGGAAGGAAGGGAGGAGGGAAAGAAGGAAAGATGCCACTCCAATGCCACTCCTTGGAGCACAATGAGTAACAAAATGCCCATATGTTTTAGCTGAAAAAAAAAAAGGCATTACATTCTTCTGTAAGATTTCTGATCTTTGAGAAAGTTACTCAATTTCTTCTTCACAGCATCATACCCTCTTGACTTACAATCAATCATCTGGTAGGTCTGGAGACAGCAAACCAACTTTAAGATAATTCCAGGAAGAGTTTTCCTATTTCGTTATTGTTCTTCTCAACATCACGCCTCCCACCAGGGCTGGATCAGAAAATGGCTCTTTTGACATGACTGGGGCAGAGAAAAAAGGCAGAAATTGAACCTGAGATGTAGGGAGAAATTAACCACTGCAGACAATCCACTTTGAGGAAGGTCTGAATGAAGAAGGGAAATGACAAGATTAAGTCAATTCCAGAATCTTGATTAATATTCTGGACTTCACAATCTTAGCAAATTGAGTTGGTGACCCAATGAATATTATCTATGAATGAGCAGAAATGGCATGAAAAATGCTAGATGTTTAATCTGTGATCAGGAAATATTTTTCTCACTAAATCAAGTCTAAAGGAATTAGTAGGAAACAGAATGTTGTTATGTAGAATACATTATGCTTTTTAAAATTTATTATTATTTATGCACTATTAATATACTATATTAGAAAAGGAGGATAAGACACAAGGACAAAGGAATGATGTATATTTCAATGTTTTTCATTCACTATTTTTACTCAAATATCCTCAGTGGAACACAATACAAAATACAAAAACAAGCTCATGAAGTGTTAGTAGTTTAACAGCCATGCGTCTAAGAGCAGTGCAATCGATTAAACAATGTCATTTCACTTTGTAGTAAATACAAAAAAAATGCTTGATGTAAAAAGCACTTTTTAAAAAGGGAGATAAAAAATAAAAGCAGTAGCAAACAATTATTAATATTGTATTACAAGAACAACAAAAAGATGGCCATTCACTTAGAAGGGTTGCTTATGATATATGCTTTCCCTCACCAATCTATTTACTTTATTTTGATTGTAAGTAATTGCCACTCAGCTAGCATAGCAAAGTTTTCTTTTAAATATCAATTCATAAAGTGGGTTTACTGCTGAAGCTGCTTACTTCTTAAATATTTCTTATATTCATTGAGAAAGATTTGGATTCATTTGACTTATAGTGTGATTGCTTTCACAATAAAATAAGCAATAATTAGGTAAAATAACTGTTTAAGAAAATAAAATATATTCATAATGCATATGAAGAAGGTACATAGCTATAAGTAAATATAACTATATTCTTAATAATAAATGCGAAAGACTTTACTTTGAGTGTCTACGCAAGGGCTTAATATTTTATTTGTTTTTTACATAATAAGATGTGATGCTTCAGCTTTCTTTGATAAAGACACAGCTAGTAAAAACCTCACTTTAAAAGCTTTTCAGTTACACTCTCATTAGCAGAAAGTTTTATAGCTAGCATGTTTACAGAGCTATACTAATTTAACTATCTTCCAAATGTGGGTAGTTCATTGATCCTAAATACTAATTTGTTTTCCATTTTATAGGAATGAGGTCATAGTTATAGCATAGGATGCTGCATATTATCAAATTTCTTGTAGCAAGACTGCAATATTTATGCAAATTGGCAGTTTTTTTAATTTGACCTTTTAATTTTGAAGGTCACTCTCATAAAGACCATAGAGCTCTCTTACCATTAGTCTTCTGAAGTTTTCAGAGCTTAATTGATTGGGGGGGCATTGAAATAAAAACTATGTCATCTAGCTCATCATATTACTTAGACTGATTATTATTTTCATTATACAAATAAAACATTCATAAGTATGCTTCTTTCTTGAATCTGCTATAGAATTCATTGGAAGGCAGGCTTGACTGAGAAGTGTTGAGACACCTAAGTGTGCCATTACTTTCTTTAGAGTAACACTGTTCCTGACTGCTCCTTACAGTGATCAAATGCTGCTGATTGTTGTTTCAAGCTCAGCACTGTATTTGAGATGGACAATGACTAGATAAGAGATCAGGGAATGGGTATGCAGATGAACAGACATTAAAATTTATGCAAATGTCTAACCTGGCTTTTAAATAGCAATATAATATTATAAACCTCAAAATCAGCTAATGTAAAAACAGAATGAAACCTCACTGGAAACATTGTTGCCATATGTAATTTGACTTCTAGAATTTATTTTAATAGACCTTTGTATTAAAGAAGAACCTTTGAACTCCTTGCTTGTGTATGACCAGTCTCAGCAATGTCCATTCTTTGCTACATTTGACATTAGCATTTGTATGGAACGATTTGAAATAAAACTCTCACTACCGTGGTTCTTCAAATAGGATTAAGCATCTCCTCGTTGAGTCTTTTAAAAAATATTACTTAGTCTTCCTTTTTATTAGTTCTTAGAAAACTAATGACAGTCTCTTCAAAAATTGTTCTGAAAGCTTGGTGAATTCAATCAAAATATGTTCATTTCATTTTACTTAAATTGTCTACCTGAAATAAGAGTGGAGACCCGGTAATTTGGATTTTTAAGGTGCCAAACTCAATTCCATACAGTCATTACATTTAGAATTTAACATCTAGCAATTATTTTAAAAGCATTTGCCTTCTTCATGTTAAGTATTTTATAGTGATATTGAAGGCGTCTTTGCAACTGGATAGCTGTCTTCCTACTGGAGAATTAATTCTTCAATATATGTGCTTCACAAGTTTTCATTTTTATTAATATGTTGGTATTTTATTTGTAATGTTATATTGAAGAACAACACAAATGCCTCCTACTGAGTTATGCTCTTTAGCATATTTTATAGGAGAGAAAAAGATTGACCAAGCCAAGTTGAAAAGCTCACTTAAGCACTGCCATGGGCTGAAACATGCGCTCTCAATATTCATATATTGAAGCCATAACTCACAATGTGATGCTTTTTGGAGATAGAGCCTTGGAGAAGTAATTATGGCTAGACAAGGTCATGGGAGTGGGTTCTGGTCTGATGGGAGTGGTACCCTTACAAAACTGGGAGAGAGACACTAGAACTGTCTCACTCCACATGGAAAAAGAGCAAAGGTCATATAAGGGCAGAGAAAAGGTGGCCTTCCGTAAGCCAGAAATAGACCTATTACCAGAAACCTACCTCTCCAGCGTCTTGATTATGGACTTAGAGGATCCAGAACCATGAGAAAAATAAATTTCTGCCATTAAATCACTCAATCTGTAATATTTTGCTGTGGAGGCCTGAGCAGACTGACAGACAACTGCATGAAATTAGCTGCAAAGCCTTGTTCCGTAATTCTTACCTCATTGTGTCCTCAGCAGATAAAATTCCACATCACAAGAAGTGCTCACTAAGTAACTGATAAGTATTTGAATAATTTATAAGGGTTCTTTATGTGTATATGATGGAACCACGCCAGACTAGTTCCACAACTTAATGAATTGTACTTAAAATAACTGTGGTCACTCAGAGGGACTGGCTGTGTACTAAGGTCCCTGGTTCTAGAACTGCATCAAAGCACTGACTTCTGCCATAGCTAAAAAGACCTTGTGTTGGCTTTTTTTAGGAGCTGAGATATAATAGATTGATATTGTGGCTTTGTAATAATAAAAGAAGAAGCACTGAAATCAGATAAAATCAATTTTAAGTAAAACATGAACATTCATCCATGTGGTTCACTCTGAGTTAGCTAGTATACAAAGTTTGTGTTGTATTTCTAAACTTTACTGGTGAAATTTTTTTTTTTAAGAGAGAGGGACAGTGAGAGACACAGAGAAAGAGAGAAACAACTTTATTTAGTTTTTCACATGGCCTTTGTTGCTCCAAAACGGTACATGGTGTTGGGGTTTGAACCTGGGGTCTCGTGCTTGCCAGGCAAGCACCAAAACTGCTGAGCCACCCCTCCAGCCCACTGGTGAATGTTTTATACTCTTGGGTCCTTGGTCATAGCTCCAGTTCTTTTTATTCCCCAGAAATACAGAATCAATGAAACAGAACTGACAAGTTTATTTTAAAAAGTTATTTTAATCCTTAGAAGAAAATCAAATTACTTTATTTTTGGAATTACTGTATTTAAATTTCAATCTTCTATGTTGGCAATGCCAAGATCACTATTTCTGTTTTATTTATATTTTAGCTGTTGTGCAATGGTTAAATATAAGAACATTTGCCACTTAAGATCCAATTCTAGAGTGTTTTGTCTATATAAAGATATTCAAATTTTTGTTTATTTAGAGTTTTAACAACTTTAAGAACTTTATGTACTGTTTGCAAAAGACAATAATGAAATTAAATATACCACATTAAAAATAACATTTAAATTTTACAAAACAGTTCAGATGCTAACTACATAAGCAAGAAATAAATTGGTGAGAAAGTCAAAGCTAAAATTCATAGGAAGTGATATATCACTATGAAAAATAAGCTAAATATTAGACCTGTGGAGAAAAAAGATCTCGCCAAGTTTGTTTGCCAGGCACAGTGTAAATGGTAAATCATTTATTCTTATCACTTGAGAAAAAAATTAGTATGTATAAAAGAATTTTATTTCTTTTATAATGCTTTTATATCATAAAGTTAGAAAATCAGCAAGCCAAAGGCTAATCTAATATTTGTTGTTTTGCATTTTCCACTTAAGAAGAAAAATAAAAACTTTTATGACTAATGCACAAGACATGTTTCTTTAAGGATCTCACTCATATTTAAGAAAAAAGTACACAAAATGCACAACACATGTATGCTAGGTTAAAAAAGACAACAGAATGTTGAAATAAAAATCATTCTTAGGTGTAATCAAGAGATTTAAAAATTTGTTAGAAAGAAACAGAAAGTGTTTTCATCAACTTTTTAGCTGCTGTGACCCAAGGACCTGACAAGAACAATTTTTAGGAGGAAAAGTTTATTTGAGGGCTCATGGTTTCAGAGGTCTTAGTCCATGGACGGTCGGCTCCTTTCCTCCGGGACCAAGGATATGGCAGCATGGCTCCAGAGAGCTCAAAGCATCACATCACAGCACAGCAGAGAGAGTCCATGCCAGAAACAGGATATATACCTGAAAGGCACGCTCCCACCCATTTCCAACAGCCCCCTACCAGCCCAAAGTTGAGTTAATTTCGTTACCTATAAGTGACCCATCAGTGATTGGGTCAAGACTTTCACATCCCAGTCATTTCACCTCAGTCTTCCTGAACTGTTACATGTGAGCTTTTGGGGACACCTCACATTCAACCCATAACAGAAAGGAATAGAAGTAATGCCATGAAAGTTCATCATTTGAAATAACCTAACGTTTTGTGGAAATTATCTTATTTATCCTATTATTTAATACAAAATTTTTAAAATAAAATTGAACACACTCTTTAATAAGCAAAAATTTCTAGTTTGCACAAATGTTAATAATAAAGATGTATTATATAATTAAAGATAACATACTTAAATGATTCATAAGAAGTTGAATTAAAGAGGTTTATAAGACTTGAAATTACAAATCTTACATTACTGCTAATTTCAAAATGAAATGTGTCATCATAAATTTAATAGAAGTCAAAGTTTATTCATTTTGCTAGTTTTAGTTTTAATTTTATACTTTTTTGAAGGAAAAGGACATTTATTCACAAAAACTGAATTTTAACACAGCTGTAAATTTGGGGAACAAGTTTATAGTACTAAAAAAACATATAATATGTTCGTTTACCAAAAAAATTGCCTTGTGAAGTAAGTGTTTTTACTACAATGAGCCATAATCATATTAAAGCTTCTGATATAAATTTTTACTTTTGGTTTACCTATCACTAAATCTTAATGACTGTAGATTTCTCAAACACTACAAGAAAAACTTACTAATCAGGTGAAGGTAAGCTTTAGAGGTAGTTCTTTTTTTTTTTTTTTAAGAGAGAGAGAGGTACTGGAGAGGTGTCTCATGGGTTCAAACCCCAGCACCATGTACACAACAAAGTGTTATTGCAAGGAAACAGATGGTAAAGGAAACCTAAATAAAACAGATTCTCTAATTTCTTTCTTTCTCTCTCTCTCTCTCTCTCTCACTGTCCCTCTCTCTTAAGAAAAAAAAAACAGAGAGGCAGGAGAGTGAGAGATAAAGAGAGAATCAATTTTATTTATTTTTTCATCCGGTTTTTGTTTTTCCATCACTTAGTTGTGTATGTGGTGCTTCTGCATACTAGGCAAGAGCTCTACCCCTGAGCCACCTCTTCAGTCCCTCATAAATTCTTAATAGACATTTTAAATAGAAAAATGTGAAAGCATATCTAAAGGTATCTGTTTTGGATGATTTTAAAGTAGGTCTCATAAAGTACATAATTGATTGGGACTGAGCAAAGTTATGACATAATAGTTTTGGATTCGTCTTCACAGAGTAGCAATGTCTTGATATGCTTAATGACAAGACATCTGTTTTACTCCAAGAAAAATTATCCACTTTCTTGATTTCTTTGGTCTTTTCCAAAATTGTCTTAATGATCTCAGAAGTGTCTGCAAGCATTGAGCATAGTATTCCTCACTTAAGGATGAGAGAACATGAAGACATAAGTTAACAGGGAAAGCAGCTGGTCCAGCTTTAGGAAACTCCCAGGAAAGGCAGTTTGTCTGGTCCCAGAGAAATCATCTGTTTCTCCTACTGTTCTCTGAACAAAAGCAGGTAACAGTTTTACTACTTTTTGAGCCTTTTGTAAAACATGACGTGGAAATCCTGGAGGTGAAAGAAACTGTCCAAAATTTCAACCAGGTTCTAAATTTTTCAACTCAATTTAAGGCCTAGCTTCCTTTATTTTTTTTTCTATTTTACCATTTATGATTTTCTTTTCAAGAAAAGGAAATGTATGGGTTAAAAAGGAGCCTGGGTGAGGTAGGGCACTCCTAAAGAGATAGCCTTAGAGGTCTGGGCCACGGAAAAGAATGAGACAGGACAGAGAAAGCCTCACTCTTCCCTAGGCAACAGGCATCTTCAAATAACCTGATAATTGATCTCTGTGGTATGGGTCAGATATGCTGTAGCTGTTTTTTACATTACTCAATCCTCACAACCACCTTAAGAGATAGGTACTATCATAATCCCTACCTTCCTGAGAAAGAGTGAAGTTGAAAAAGAAAAAAACACAAACAAGAAAAAATAACTTCCTCATACCTGATAGCTTCCCCTATGGTGATGGCAGTGGGCCTCAAACCCAGCCTCAGCGATCTTTACTTTTGAGCACTATAATATCACATTTCAAAATTCAGCATAACTTTAAAAACAAAATAGAAGTTAAAACAAAATAACCTGCATAAGAACTTACAAAATTTAATTTTGCTGAAAATTTAAAATCAAAAGTTTAAAACATTTACCTAGTTGTTATCTTTAAAAAGACCTACTTACTTAAATTTTCTTTTATACATTTATTATTTTTAAGCATATTAAACTATAAAAATATAAAAGTAAAATTCATAGTTATTTAGTAACCATTTATAATTTTCTAATTTATATACAAAATGATATTTTAACATGAAATTTTATATTAGGCAGCAGCTTATATTGACTCCACTTGATTTGAAAATAAAGTTAAACAAATACAACAGCTTTAGAACTTCACACCACATTTCATTGAATTATCCTGTTAATTCAACAAATTATTAATTATTTGAGGTTTCTATATAGTAAAATAAGTTGAAATAATCATCAACTTTACTATTTTATCTACAAAATTTTTGTTTGCCAAAAATCTGGGGAATCTATAAAGCAAAGAACAACATAAATGGAACATTTTCCTATTTAAGAACATTTAAAATGAAATGAAGTTCAGGTTCACCTTGAAACATCAAACATCATTTCTAGTTATTTGGTGTATATTCAACCTTAATTGGAAAATTGATCATTTAAGACTCGTATTTGAAGTGTAAAGAAA
Organism: Aplodontia rufa; assembly: GCA_004027875.1. Lineage (NCBI taxonomy): Eukaryota > Metazoa > Chordata > Mammalia > Rodentia > Aplodontiidae > Aplodontia > Aplodontia rufa. The sequence goes on from PVKS010004512.1 coordinate 47,415, forward strand.
TGTGGTCCACAGAGAGATGAAAACTCCTGCACACTGGGTTTCAGGTCTTGTGAAAGTCTTAACAAGTTACTTAGTCATACTTTTAAAATCATATACTTTGGATCAAAGCTTAAAAAATAACATATCTAATCCATTATTTTGATTATTAAAAGTAAACGTGGTAGCAGGAGATGCAGAGTTGAGTTGGAAGAGGAAACTGGAAAGAAAATACTTTCATGGATAGCTTGGAGAGAAAGAAAAACTCAATTTTCATTAAAAAAAAACCCTTGTAGATATTCCTCACATGGGATTGTCCTTGATTAAGGTTTGTCCTCACATAACAGTGCTTTTGGAATGGAATTTATGGATTCTAAAGTTTTACAGCTTATGAAGTATTTATATATGAAAGAATCAAAATATTAGACAGTGACATACTGTAAAAGTTTATTTTGAAGTTCTAATTTTAAATAATGACAATGGGTCTAATTTCAACTTTCTGCAAGTGGCTGTCCAATTTGTCCAGTTTGTTAAAAAGGCTGTCTCTACTCCGTGTAATATTTCATCCCCCTTTGTCAAAAGTCAGATATTTAAAGATTTAAGGGTTTGTTTCAGGGTCTTCTATTCTATTCCATTGGTCTTCTTTCCTATCTTGACACCAGTACCATGCTGTCTTTGTTACTACAGCTCTATAGTACAGTTTTAGATCTAGTGTGGCAAAACTGTCTTTTTCTTCTTTCCTGCTTAGTAACGTTTTGGCAATTCTAGGTTTTTATTGTTCCAAATGAATTTGAGAATTGCTTTTTCTATGTCTGTAAAGAACGACAGGTATCTTAATAGGAATAGCATTGAATCTGTATAAAGCATTTGGTAGAATGGCCATTTTTATTATATTAATTATGCCTAACCAAGAGCATGGGACATCCTTCCATCTTCTTAGGTCATCTTGGATTTCATTCTTCAATAGCTGATACTTTTCGTTGTACATATCTTTGATTTCCCTTGTAAGGTTAATTCTCAAGTATTTTATTCTTTTTGAAGATATTGTGAGTGGGACTGATTTCCTGATTTCTTCATCAGTCCTGTTATTATTAGTGTATAGGAAAGCTATTGATTTATTGGTGTTGATCTTGTATTCTGCTGCTTTGCTAAATCTGTTTATAAGTTCAAGCAGTTTACTGATGGAGTTTTTTGGATCTTCCAGATACAGGATCATGTCATCAGCAAAAAGGAAGAGTTTGACTTCCTCTCTTATTTTTATCCCTTTGATTTCTTTCTCTTGCCTAATTGCTCCAGCTAGGGTCTCAAGAACAATATTGAATAAAAGTGATGAGAGCGGACAGCCTTGTCTCACTCCCGATTTTAGTGGAAATGCTTTTAGCTTTTCTCTGTTTAGTATTATACTAGCTGAGGGTTTAGCATATATAGCCTTTACAAAGATAAGAAATGATTCTTTGATCCCTATCTTTTCTAGAGTTTTGAGCATAAAAAGGTGCTGGATTTTATCAAAGGCCTTTTCTGCATCCATTGAGATGATCATGTGGGTTTAGTCCTTGATTCTATTTAAGTGGTGAATTACATTAATTGTTTTGCATATGTTGAGCCAGCCCTGCATACCTGGGATGAAGGCCACAGTAAATAAATAAATAAATAAATAAATAAATAAATAAATAAATAAAATAATATAATATAATGTCAATGTAAGACACAGGGGAAAAGATATTCTGACTTTGAGAAATGTAAGCAGTATGCTCAACTTGGCATTCACTAAAAGTAGAACTTGATCTAAACAGGAATTTTTAGTGCAAGGAATAAGTAGAGGACAGGAGATTCATCAACCAATATAAAGTATTTCAAAGAAATACTTTACATGAATCAATTAGAAGTGTCCTTCAATCTTCTCTTTGATTCTTACAGTAAAAGGTTCACCCTTGTAAAAGTAGTGTAAGTTTGTCTGAAAAATACCAAATAGGACATCATTGGTAAAGTACAAAAAATATGATTGCACTTTTATTATATTAGGGAGCAGAGAATAAATTTTCAAAGTAATGTTTTGTTTGAGTGTAAAATAAACATGAGTTATTACTGAACTATTTGAAATAGATTTTAATCCAGTCACCAATTTTAGTCCAAGTGCATATTCTAAAATGTAAATCTCAATGGAGACTTATATTGATAATATAAAAAAAAGCTTGAAAAATGTGCAGTATTATATTTCATATACATATTTAGGAAATTTCACTATTTTTAATTTTTAAGGTTTTATCTTTCAGGCATCATCACTTGAAGAATTATTTCTTTTGGGTATCATGGAGGTTGAGAGATACTATATTTTACTATAGTGAAAAGATGGTGTTATGTGACAGTCTTATATTTTTGGCAGTTGTAATGTACTATTAGCCTTTGTGAATTATGACAATTTTAAAGCATATACATTCAATATCATGCTTAATTAATTTACACTTACTATTTTTGGTATGTTCACTATAAATATAAACATTTTTAGTTCCTGCTAACAATGCCCTTTCTGAACAGTTTACTTTCAATATCAGTACAATTTAAAGTTAATCTGCTCTTGGTTAGATAATGATTACTGTGGAGACATTCCTATTGAATAATTGATCTTTATTTTTGTTCTGTTTTATTTATCTTTAAATGTTTCAGTATATTCAAAAGGAAAAAAAAGAACTCCCTTCTAGTCCCCATTAGAAGCATCTCATTATGGTTTTTAAAGATGTAAAAGTACTGAGAACATTAACTTGAATAAAATGAATGCCAATTATTATTAAGCATTTATGGCAATGTATTTGAAGTGGAGAGTAGGGAAAAAAAACTGTGAGGAGAGGGGCTAGAGCAAAGGCTCAGTGGTTACAGTGCTTGCCTGGCCTGCGCAAGGACACAGGTTCAAACCCTAGCACCATGTACACCACAAAGTGTCACAGCAACAAAAAGTTACATGAAAAACTTAATAAAATTGATTTTCTCTTTCTCTTTCTCTCTCACTGTCCACCTCTCTTAGGAAAAAAAAAGACTGTGAGAATTATAGAATCATTTAATTATTAATGAAAATAATTTCTAGAATTAATCATGTAATAGCTTGAATTCAGGCAATAACTTTGCATGTTCTAAGTATGTGAGGACTCGAGAAGTGTCTTGAGTTTTGATAAGAGAACAAGAAGAGGAAAGAAAGATACCTCCAAAATACTTTCAAAATAACCAGAAGATTAAATATGTAGGGTGAGTGTTAGGTACTTGATAGAAAACTAAAAATGTATGACTGAATGTTTATAGTCCAGACTGTTTTGGAGGAAGCATGAAGATACTGCTAGGAGGAAGCCTAGCGTTTGCTTAGGAAGGAGTCTTGTTTCCTATAATAGAGAGTTCAGTGTCTGGATTAAGAGAAAATAACTCTGAGATTGAATGCCAATACTAAACAAATATGTTTGTGTTTCTAAGAATCTGAGTTATTAAAATTACTTTTAGAAGCAATTGTCTTAATGGAGGAAATGGTATTAGAAACTTTCAGAATTGTAATAGTACTTTATTTTCTCTAAAAGGAATTTCAGAAATAAATGCACTCTTTAGCTATAAATATGGAGATGGGCAATAAATATCACCGAGAAAATTTGGTCATTGGTTAGATCTGACTTTTACTCAGGAATAATGTACTTTCTTTCCTTCTCAGCACTGCAACAGAATTTTATTAGTCCTTTTTTCTTAAAATTCATATCACTGATTTAAAGAAAACAGTAAACCACCATACAAAATAATTTTGAGACCATCCTAATAATTTTTTTTTCTGAAGCTTTCATCCGTTAGTCTATATAAAGGTTACAACACACCTTCATAATGAAAATCGAACTCCATAATTGATCAGTCCTGTTATGTCAAATTCATATACAAAAAATCCTAGCCTATGCAGAGCATCCATGCTCTTTATTAAAGGTTTCTTTGAGAAAGATCAGGAACCTCATTTCTTACGTAGCTCATAGTTCAGAGACTTTGCACAGATATATTCTCTTTTCCTGGAACATTCTTTTCCTTTTTGCCTGACTACTGCCTATTGATCCATGCAGTCTTTGACATTTTCTTCAGTTTTCCTAAATATATAAATTAGTTCTCATTTTCCTCTATGACATAACTCTCTGATACTGTCCTTTATGGACTTTTTGATGATTTGTAGTATGGATTCATTTGTGAGCTTATTTTCAACTAGTAAGGAAAAGGGATGAAAGAAGTCTAAACACTGACAACTAGATGTCTTATTTTTACTGACTTTTAAGCAATAAATTTCTACAAAAATTATTATATTTTCAATTCTTCTTCAAAAAATGAATCAGTAATGTCCGTGATTCCCTTCCTGTTTTGAAGTTAGATGTTCATCCCAAAAATGTTAGAATGTGTGCTATTTCAGCAATAGTATGCTAATTATCAGACCTTTTTAAGAGTTTCATTTAAAAAGCAGAACCATATGTTCAGGATATTTATGGACAAGATTTTTAAATTTGAGCTAACCAAACTGTAGTGTTAGGAAAATGCCAATTTATAGGTAATGACCTTAATGACTTACATTTATAAAAAAAATTCTAGGTAGAAAAGCACATTACCAATATAACCCAATGTTAGGATGTTCTCATATCTCATTAGGTTTTAATAAGTAAATATGGTTTGCATTTGGAAGAATAAATATCAGACATTATAAAAACATAATGACCTCAGAATAATCTTGTGTTTATACATTTGTAAACTATTGATCTTTCTTCATATGACTTGCAAATACTCCGTTCTGAAATCTATGAGATTTAGATGCCAATTATATAATTTTTGTTTTGTTTTGTGAGAAGATAGGTAACGTGACATTGTTAGACTCTTAATTTCAAAATGTTTTGCTTTTTGCTTTAACATTTTTAAGGAACTTTTGTAGTATGTACAAGCCTTACAAAATGTCCAAAGTTAAAATTAAAGACTCACCAGTAATGATAAGAATTCAGAGAAATTGTACATTGTAGTACAACAAAGAGGAAGAGCTCATCTCCAATGTATTCATTATGGACTGAATATGAGAAAAAAACATGATTGTACTTCCCTTGTGCATGGTGTCTTTTGTATTAAATAAAACTTGGTTAGATAAATGAAAATTATAGAGCAACTTGCATTTTTAAAAATGTTTCTTTCAGGAGGAAAGGGGCAATAAATAGATGCATTTCTTGTAAAGCTAGAAATCCTACCCAAATGTGTGCCCATTTCCTAGGGTGTTGTTAATAGGAAGTGAAATACATCAAGTCAGAAAGACTTTTCAGCAATGGGTAGAAAAACAGCACCGATTAGGTGGAAACCTACTGTGTTTGCCATGATCTGATGTGTGCAGGATGCCCTCCAGACTCCTGAGGAGGGCATTTCAGGCTGGCCTCTGACTTTCCTGTCTTTTGTTTTCTGACACTTCCTGATGGGCTCTGTGCCCCAGTTGTACTGCACATATTTTGCATTGCTCAATGCATAGAACACTGTCATCTGACCAGCACCTGTCCTTCACACTGACTCAACACTTTTCCATCAGTGTTATAGACAGAATGTTTTTTTTTTTTTCCCCTCAAAATCCCTATGCTGGAGCCTCAAGCTCAGTGTGACTATTTGGAAAGTGAGCCTACGTTAAATGAGATAGCAAGGGTGTAGCCCTGATCCATTTAGTGTCAATGTCCTTATAAACACACACACACACACACACACACACACACACACAAATGCACACAGTCATGTCTGGATACTCTGAGAAAATCGTTGCCAACAAGACAAGAAAAGGCCTAGAAACCTCAGAATGAATCCTGCCTTGCTGACTGACACCTTGATCTTATTAGACTTCTCAGCCTCCAAAACTGTGAAGAAATAAGTATGTGCTATTTAAGTCATCCTGGCAGTCCATGGTGTTCCAAGAAGACTAATACAATTGGGCTGGATATGCTTTGGGAGGAAGAGAGTTAAATTTCCTCTGTAAAGCTTCAGGAGTCTTCCCTGGCTTCCAATAAAGCAAAATTAGCTCCTTCCAGCTCTGTACTCCCATGGGACTTGAGTACAAATGTGGTATGATAATCTCTGTCTATTTTTATAGTCGTTAATTCATTCCTGTCATGATATCCTTGAGACATCAAAATCATAGTCTGGCACAACTGAAGAAGGAAAGAAGGAAAAAAAGGGAGGAAAGAAACCATGAAATGAGAGGGAAAGGAAAGAAGGAGTGGAGGAAGAAAAGGGAAGCAGACTCTGAGAACTACATCTACAGTACACCAGCATCATCACAGATGTGCAGTGTTCATGACAATGGATGCCTGGGTGTATCTCAGAGGATGTCATTTTAAACATCGTAAGTGGCTGATTGTCTTCCCAAGGAGGGAGTAATTCATGCTCATCACTAGTGAGGCTTCTCTAGGTCTCTAAAGGGATGAAAAGACTGACAGAAACTGTATTTTACAACTTGTGGGTAGGTAGTTTACCCAATAAATCTGAAATATATTAGGCATATCAGAGACAGGGGAGGCTACATGTTTTCCCAGAAAACTTCATATTCAGGGAATGCATCTGTATGGACTCTGAGAGCTATTAAAATCATCTCCACGAGAATCCCTTAATCTCTTATAGAGAAATTATGGCATTTCGCAGAATCTTAGCTTGATACTGCCTTGAATATTACATTTCCTTGTTTTTCAGAAGTGAAAAGTAGGTCTAGAGGGTTTTGTGACTTACCCAAAGCCCCCAGGTCTCTAGTCTACGCAGGAAGAATGCAAGAAGGCAAGTGTTCTCACTCCCCAAGTGGGCCTGTTGCCCACTGAGAATGTGCTCCTTTTCATTTTCATGAATCTAGAGTTGTCGTTAGGCAAGCTTAGCAAATGTGCTCACTGAGAAAACTTGCTTCCTGTTAAAAAAAATTATCCAAATTATCAGGTAGATGATCCTGGCATTATTTTAATTAAAGGCAATGGAGAAAAAAATTAGGCACTTAAATAGGTTTCTTGGACTCATAAAATTAAAAAGCCTCTTCTGTCAATATGTAGGTTAGAGGTAATTCCTGTAAATGTGAATGTAAATTAACTGTGTAAATTCCCATGCATATTAATTACAAAATAAAGCCTCACTGCATTATCTATTCCTTACATGATGGGAGCCCTGATTTTTTAAGGGAAAAATTCTATAAACTAAAGTTGGTTGCTTTTCAGGTCTTTCTCTTGATCCTCTCTGGCTTCAGACTCAGGTATAGAATGATTCTTTGATGAACTTTTGCCTTAAGGCATTACATGAATGTAATAGTTATATAAACCTAAAGGACTCCATAATGCAACATCTCAGGAGAGTGATTCAACCTCCCAAGGACTTCTGCACACAGGTATATTTAAAGAAATATGTACATAACTCTCCTCAATTAAAATTTGTGCATCAGTTTTTTGAAGCAACCATAAGTGGTTTGACATTTTTATCCAATCTTTTGATAGAGGTTGGAATTCAATGGCAAGCTATTGGTCATCTGGCACATCACTATCTTCAGATTTTAGTTTCCAGTTTGACCACTTACTTGATTAAATGAAATCAGGAGAATTTCCATACTACAAGTCCCTGAAGTTCGGTATGATTTAGTATTTCTTATCTCAACCAAATTTAAAATTAATCACTGAACTAATTAGTTATATATAATATGTATACAATATGTTATATATAATATATATATAATACATACACACACATAGTCCATAATTTAGTCTTCTGTCTTCTGGGAAAGAAATTATTTAAAGTGTCACAAATAGACATAGAGTGTAAGTAATCAGATGAAATTAAAGAAGAGATAAAGACTTAAGACTATCATAAAAAATAAAAGTTGTATATAAAAATTATCCTTGATGGATACAGATATATGTAATAATAACATAGTTTGACTTAGAAGTTAAATAACATTTCACAAAGAAATTAACTTTATTATTCTACTAATTTAAGAATTAATCATTTTTCTGTAGGATTTGTTGCTTCAGATATAATATTTATGTAATTTTACATGAATTAATTATTCAGTTAAAATTATGCTTAAAAATTACTGTATACTTGTATTAATATCTAACATCTTGTTCAGAATATTAACCTAAAATTTATGTGAATTTGAGTGTGAGTCACTATTTTAAACATATTGTTCACATCAAGTCATTTAATCTGACAACCTTTATAACACTGGCACAGTTACTAATCTCATTGCACAGATGGAGCCTAGAGAGATTTACAACCTTGCTAAAACTCACATCACTATGATCAGATGTAGGATTCCATTCTGACTCCAGGGCTGGTCATCTTTTTTTTTTTTTTTAACACAGAGAGAGAAAGGAACAGTGAGAGAGGGAAAGAAAGAATCAATTTTATTTAGCTTTTCATGTAGCCTTTGTTGCTTCAACACCTCATTGTGTACAGGTGCTGGGATTTGAACTCGTGTACTCATGCATGCCAGGCAGGCGCTGTAACCATTGAGCCACTGCTCCAGCCCCAGGGATGGTAATCCTAACTTTCATGTGTAGGTTACACAAAATAAGTTCCATGGGAACAACTTTATGTGGTCCACCGGATGATCAACATCCTCCAAGACCTTGTTAGAAAAGTAAAACCTGGGCCTCAATTAGGCTTGGTGATTTAACAACTAAATGCATCATGTGCCATATAATGATATTTTGGTCAATGAACTGCATATATGACAGTGGTCTCATGAGATCATATCACTGGCTGACAGTGCATCCATCTTAGCTTGTGGAAATGCAGTATATAATGCTCACACAATGACAGAGCCTCCTAAAGATACATTTCTCAGAACATATCCACATTGAATGTCTTGTGACTATACTGCCTCTTAGGGAAACACTGCTTTTAGAGCTACACTATGTATTGTTTACATTCTTTTTTTTTATTGGCTCTTTGTAGATATACATGACAGTAGAATATACAATGACATAATTCTAAAAGCATGGAATATAACGTGCTGTTTTACATTCTTAATTGATAATTGTATGCTTCCAATTTTAAAAGGAATAACAAGTTCCTTGGGGTTGATTTACTTAAAACACTATATCAATTAAAAGATAAGATTTAGGCGTTGAACCAAGAATTTACTATTCTAACCTTGATCTTGCTGTTTAGTGGGAGAAATGATGGGTATACATTTCAGTCCTGTTTAAGGCATATCTGGGTGTACTTCTTTCTGACTGACTGCAAGTTACTTAAACTTTGTTTTCAACTCTATAAATTTTGAGATAAATTTTGCTGGTGTCTCTGAAATACAACTCACGAGCAACTCCTTCCTCACTGCTCATAGTGCCAGCCTCCTGCGGTTTCCCACTTCAGTACTGTAAGTTTAATGTCTGTGAGATGCCTAGAGGTCTTTTCAACTATACAGCATAGCTTCTTTTCCCCAAAGTTTCTGATTTCATAAGTTTGGGGCAACCTCCAGCAATTTGCATTTATAACAGGTTCACAGGTGATGCTCTTCCAGCTGATCTAGGATGACACTAACAAGACACCTTTCTGCCCTCTGGTTCCATCTAGGTTGATCACCAACACTATTTCCAAAATTAATTAGCCATTAAAAAGTCTCAGGGTTATAATAATCTTGTACACACAACAGTTCTGAGTTTAGAAACTCAATGAAATAATTCTTCCAAACTGGGTGAAATTACAATCGGTGAAAACATCCTAGGAACTTGAGGCACACCAAGTATTTGAGGGATATGAATTTGCTACTTCTCTTAGTGAGCCATTTTATTTCTTCTTCTGTGGAGGGCATTTCTTCCACATTAATAAGTAAATGTGCTTTTAGAGAACCATACTGGTTGTTCCTACCACTGTGATTCTGAGAGGTAATCACCATTCTATTACTGAATGTTGAGTTGATGTACTCAGCAAGCACCTCGCTAGCAGGGAACAAGGGACCCCGTCCGCGGCGGGAAAGGTGAGCGGGTGCGGTGCCCGTTCCCCAGCCTTCCCCGAAGACAATCAGATGCCACAGGGAGTCAGGTCAAGCAGGAACTCGTTTATTAGCAGTCACACTCAAGCTTATATAGACACCCAGCGAAAAGAGGAAGTGCATGAAGCCTATAACAGTAAAGGTCAACTTGTTTTTATATTTTTTATTGGACCAAAAGGCCTGTCAATCTGGCGGTGTGATTTGGCCTGCTCTTTGATTGGTTTAGGCCTTCACACGCTCACAAGTTTGGCCCGCCCTTCCCTGGGCTCCTCAGCGCCATCTTTGTTGCATCCTATAATTGAATGTTTTGAACGTAACCCTTGTGCCATGTGTATTAATTTTGTTATAATAAGGTAAGGCATGAATATTCTCCGTACTTGTAGAGTCATAGAATTTTTATTTTAAAGAGAAAAGGACAGAGAGAGAGAGAGAGAGAATCAATTTTTATTGAGTTTTTCATATGGCTTTCATTGCTCTGACACTTTGTTGTGTTCGTGGGTGCTGGGGTTTGAACCCATGTACTAGTGCATGCCAGGCAAGTGCTGTAACTGCCGAGCCACCACTCCAGCCCCGAGTCACAGAATTTTGAGATCCTTGGAAATTTGTTCTTTCTTCTTTTTACTTTTTTAAAGAGAGAGGGACAGTAAGATAGAGAAAGAGAGAACCAGCTTTTTTTGTTTTCATGTAGCTGTCATTGCTCCAACACTTAGTTGTACATGGTGCTGGCTTTGAACCCATGTCCTGGTGCATGCCAGGCAGGTGCTGTAACTGCTGTGCCACTGCTTCAGCCCCCTTGGAAATTTTCTATCCTCATAATTTGAATTTAAGATGAGAAAATATATAGAGAAAATATTAGCAAGAACCACAGTTCATCCTTTATAATATTGAAATATAATGAAAAAATTATAAAACCACTTTCCTAAACTCTAACCATGTGATTTAATCAAAATAGTTTACTACATAGTTTTCTGACTTGTTTTTATTTCCATAAATAATTGATTTAAACATTGCTGTGGTTCTAAAAGTTATTGAATATGTATGGAAATAAAAGTTACAATTTTATTATAAATTGGTGATTAAAAAATTCTTGATAAATGGTCTTATAATAATCAAGAAGGTTTTCATAATAAACTTAGCATCGTATTTTATCACAGTTGACTCCCATAATTTTATATGAATATGTCAAAATATTCAGGATGCAAGAAGTTGTCAAAGGACCTGAACAACTTTATTTTAAAGGAAACCAATAAGTCTCTATTATAGGATACCTGCTCAGTTAAACACTTTTGAAACACAAGTGCTCAGTCAAGTAGATTATCTGAGTTCTTGTGATAAATAAATTATGCATTCAAAATATGAATAAAATTGGACACTCAATATTCTAAACAAAAACATGGTCGAGGAAAAAATCAGGCTCTCTTTTACTTTTTTTTGCGCATTTTTAATCTCATAAAGTTCATTAAGGATACTTCACAGAGAGGCTGGAGTGGTGGCTCAGCGGTTGCAGTGCTTGCCTGACTGGCATGCACGAGTGCACTGGTTCAAGCCCCTGCACAGCATGCATGGCGGGGTCTCTGAGCGGCGAGGGCCATGTGAAAGGCTCAGTAAAGAGTTGATTCTCTCTGTCTCTGTCTCTCTCTCTCTCTCTCTCTCTCTCTCGCACACACACACTGTACCTATCTCTTTGGAAAAAAAAAAGGATACTTAACAGAAAACTCTGGAAAACAAAGAGTGAAAACTTAAATCATGTAAAAGTTAACAGTCATGCCATATATGCCTTGTAGATCCAGGAGAAGCTGATGTAATGCAATCTGTCTGTGTCCATCCAAAGAAATCATATCATCAGTCTCTTATAAAAAGCACACTGGTTGGCACTATTGGCAATTATTAGTCACAATTTATTGTTTTTACCTTATAACTGGTTATTCAAGTATTTTCATTTCTGTATATCAAAATTACTATAGATATCATATAGTTGATAACTTTACACTACTCTTGTAAGTGATTTATGAGAAATTACACTGTTGAAGCTATTAGTAGGGAAAATTTGCTCTTCTAAGCATTCAGTGCTTGGGGTTTTGCTAGTCAGGTTTTTATCACTGTGACCAAAATACCTGATAAGGAACCACTTAGAGGAGATTTGGTTCATGGTGGTCCAATTCCATTGTTCTAGGCCTAAGGTGAGGCAGAACATCATGGCAGAAGGGTTTAGCAGAGAATAGCTTTTCCATTCATGGAGGCCAGAAGGCAGAGAAAGGGGAAGGGGCCACAGAGAAGATGAAACCTTCCAGGGCATATCCCCAGTGACCCACCTCCTCCAGTCATGCCCCATCTGCCTACAGTTACCAGTCACATATTCCATTCAAATTAGGGTGAGGTTACCACTCTCATAAGCTAATCATTTTGCTTCCTGCTTTAACATAGGAGCTATTGGGGGACCTCTCAGATATAAACCATTATACAGGTATAGACCTTTGAAATAAATTCCTTCTTCAAGGAATCAAATTTGTTGGGAAATATAAAATTTAAGGGAGAGATATTGATGTTTGTACATATTCATAATGATGCATTAAACACACTTCATTTACTAAAGTGCATTATATATATTTGAACAATCCTATTACACAATATTGATACAACCTTATGAGTGTGAGCAAGTGTATGTATATGTGTGTGCTTTTTCACTTTGCATAATCATCTGGATGCTGCCTAAAATGATCTTTATCTATGAAAACTTTATCTTATGGAAACTTATGTATGAAACTCTAAAAATCTGCTCAATGCACAAATGTCTCACATTTTCATTTTGTGTGGAAACCTATTAGGTCATTCCACAAAAGATCTTGACCTAAATAATTGTGCTCCTTCCATTTAATATGTTCTTTTATAATTGCATCTCATCATTCAAATGTGCTGCATTATCACTTCAACATCTTAGGAACATGTAACATTCAACAGATATTTTAGCACTCATATGATGTTTTCTCTTTTTTTTTTAATGTTCCAAGAATACAACACAGGCTTCCCTCAGGATAGCATAATTTCCTTTTCATTAATTTAGAAAATGTTTCATAGCCTCCTTATCCTTTAAAATTTCTATTTGAACCACATTAATCATTTTTGTAAATATTTATTCCTTTAATTAAAACAATAAACAATATGGTTAAGAAAAATCTATATTTGGAGCAGTGAAATCAGTTCTGATATGCAGTCATGAACAAATAATACAAAAAAATCAACCCTCATAGAACTTACTTTTCGGTAAAACGAAACAGATTTTGTTTTTTTAATGGAAAGTAAGGAAAACATGGAGTATCTTTGTTGGTTATAATTACAATTCAAAATTGATTAAGAAATTGGTATTACAAATTTCAAGAAAAGATTTATGCTTTATACTTTTAGATACAATGTTGAGGGGACGCTTCAACAAGAATGTAAAACTTAAATAACTTTGAAGAGAGAGCCAAGCTAATCTGTGGAGAGGAGTGAATAGTTTTTGCAGTTGTGACCAGGGTGAGTGATGAGCTCATTGGCTTAAAACATCCAAAGCTGTCCGTTAAGCTGAAAGTATACCTCAGTCCTTCCTGCACCCCATGACTGAAAATGGGGATTGGTAAAGCTCTAAAAAAAAGTAAAATAAGGCTGAAAAGTTAAACATGTACTGTATGATTCTAATTATATTAGATCTTATAAAAAACAAAACTATGGAGACAATAGAAATATGAATGAGTAGCAGTGGTTAAAGAGGGAGGGAGGATAGGAGGCATAGCACAGAGGATGTTTAAGATAGTGAAACTATTCTGCACTTACAGTATACAGTTGGATACATGTCATCATGCTGTGTTCAGAACTTACAATGGAGTTCTGTTCAGCTATTAGAAACAATGATGTTATGGCCCTTGAAGGTAAATGGATGGCAATGGAAGAAATTATGCTGAGTGAAATTAGCTAAACCCAGACTCAAGGGTCAATTTTTTTCTTCATTTGTGGAGGCTAGAGCCAAACCTAGGCTTGGGTGAAAGATCAAGCTCATGTAGTAGACCCACTAAAGTGGGTCAAAGGGAACCATAGATATATGAGGGGAGGGAGAGGGGGAAAGGAAGTAGGGAAGATGGGAGAGGGAGAGATGATAGGGAGGGATCTAGGGAGGGATCAATAATGTAGATTACTTTTTATTCCCCCATGAAGCCAAATAATACTTAGGCCATAATTTAATTCTGGAAAATGCACAATCATATATACATACATACATACACACATACATATACATATATACACACATACATATCTGCTATGGGGGAAATATAGAAGAGTCAAGTGACTGGGTTATGGGTGATGTGGGGATTATTCTGGATTAGGATCAGGGGCATAGCATACTGTTTCTACATGCACATTTTTGATATTTATGTTTGTCCAACACCACCACTCCTCAATAATTAAAAAAAAAACCTTCGGATTGTACAGTGAAAGTAGATATCAGTGTAAAGTAGTTAATAATGAGGTCACCTTAGGTTCATGGAATCTATCTAACAAATGTATCACTTTGGTTCTGGATGTTGACAGTGGAGACACTCTCAGGCAGGGGCTAGGGATTGGTGAGAATTTTATTTACACTCAATTTTGTTGTGAACCTAAAACTACTCTAAGAGAATCAAAACGTTGGAAGAATTCTGCTCTATTTCTCAAAAAAACAATGCTCATGAGAAGGGAGAATATGTTTACTGGGAGGTAATTAACAGATGCCCATCACTGCTAAAATAATATTGGATGATATTTTTCTTTATCACATCTATTTCTAATAGCTATCTTTATGTCCAATTTTTAAATTTATTTTGGAAAATGAACATGGGTTCTATTACTTCCTTTTTTTCTGATTTTTAATTTATATCAAATATATAAATTTTAAATAAGGAGAGTCAGCATAATTGATTTGTTTCTATAGTACAGAAATGTTAATCTAAACTTTTTAAATCATGGATTATTGATATTTGCATTGATTCTAGTTCATGTTTTAAAAATAAAACTCATGGCACACTTTGTGTTTTGGATAAAATGATCACTATGATAAAGCAAATGACCACTTATACCAATAGTAAGGCACATACTTCATAGTTCCATATATTGAGGCATACATTTAAGTCTTTAGGTTTTACTTGATTTTGCTCATCATTTCTTTTGGCTTTACATGAAGGAAGTTAAAAAAGTTAATGTAAAGACTGGCTAAGAAAACAATTTAGCAATATTTCAAAGATAGCAGCATCAAGGCATTAAATAGGTTCTGTTAGTGTGATGCATTAGTTTTGTTTTTGTTGTTATTTTGTGAGCTTAAAATTTTGTCATATACAGAATCAGTGTTCATTCTTATCTGTGAATAATCCTAGGAGATGATTTGCTGAGGAAAGAAAACTACCAATATAATAGCTGAAAATTTCTTTTATGCCAATATTTCCTTTTGTGTATCCTTAGATAACACAATGTCTTCAATTCTAAGACAGAATTGTAGTTGAAGAGAATAGGACATGTCTCTGTAAGGAATGTGGATTGTTACATGAACATAAAGAATAATAAGGAATTTCTGGCATATAAATTATTACATTCATTAAAATAGTTGAGTTATAATAACATTGTTGTGCTTTGGATTTTGAATGTATCCCGAAGGTCCATGTATCAAAGGCTTGGTTCCCTGGGTGTTGCCATTAGAAATTATGGAACTGGAACCTTTAAGGTGTGGCTCCTAGGTGGAAGTTTTCAGGCCTTTGAAGGCATGTCCCTGAAGGGAATAGAGGAACTCTGGCCTGCTGCTTGATTTCTCTTTGTTTCCTGGTGAGTAATTTTGTGTTACACGTGCCCATCATGACATGCTACCTCACCACAGACCCAAATAAACAAAATGAACCTGGACTGGAATCTCCAAAACTACACCAAGATAAACCTTGTTTTCTTTGCAAGTTGATTTTCTCAGACTTATGTTATAGTAATCTCACGGAAGCTAACACAATCATTATAATTCTTCATTTTAATCCATCTTTTTGTTATCTTCTTAAATTCTTCAGTTACTGAACAGTTTGTGTGAAAATAGCTGTCACTTTCTAAGGAGAAACCTATCAAGGATCTCTTTCCATTCCTTTTTTCCTTATCTCTCTGTCTCCATCTAGTCCTTGCCACTCAAAGAAGCCGGACTGGAAGAAAGGAAAGACAAATAGAGTTTCATTCTCTGATTTTTGGTTGGAAAATGCACTCATAGATTTTTTTCCCCTTGATCATAGGACAGAAAACTTGGATGCAGGCCTAGGTCAAATGAAAAAACTGGCCAAGCTAATCTTTAATACTGTCACTCTTTGTTTACACAGCTATATCTATTGCTAAAATCTTCAGATTTGTTCTTCTCAGAGTCTATTTTATTCCAGCCTAAACAAACCAGTTGATCCACTCATTCACAGAAAAGTTTCAGAAATATTTAACATGGTCTCCTAAGGAAGTACATAGCATTGTTAGGTTGAGGTGTTAAGAGAGTTGGTATTCATAACACATGGAAATGTAGAGATCATAAAATAGGAAACAAAAAAGCTGCTTTTAGATTCAAATCATGTCATTAACTAGCATTGTTACTAAGGGCAAAGCACCAAAATTCCCTTAGCCTCAGTTTTCCCAAGTGCAACACTCATTTATTTATTCATTCAGTTAATATTTGCCTCCCATGTGTCTGGCTCTGAGTCAGTCCATTATATCCATTGAAATACATAGATGAGCAAAACTAGATATAGTATTTAGTCTCATGATACTCAGCATCTAGTAGACAGGGTCAAAATAATTAGGTATTTACACAAGTGATATTTTTAAATTTTAGTTAAGTGCAATGAAGGTAAGCTGTAGAGAGCTGTTATGAAAAAGTGTGTGAAGATTGGGATTATATAGTTTCTTAGATTTCTTTTAGTGTTAAAATTTTATAAATAATTGCATAATCCTTGATACAAGGGGGGATATATTAAATGCTGAGAGTGTGAGTAGGGAAAATCAATCAGGCTCTTCTTAATATATTTTTTTAGGTAATCTTTTGCTTTCAGGTTCGGCATAGCTTGGGAAAGCCATATGGTGCTCAAATATTATGAAGTTTGGTTTCTCTAGAATGAATTAGATATATGCCTTAGGATCCCAAAGCCTTTCCTTTATCACTCCTTTTTATTTTCTAAATTGAACCTAAGTCCTGCCTGTATTTTCCTGATTACTGAAACTAAACATGTCTGAGAGGTTAGAACCTATGCATAGTATGGGTTGTCTTAAACCCTATGTTCAGCTTCGCAAAACTTCTGTCTCTTTTAACCTGTTCTTCATGTCTCTGCCATTTTTGTCTAATCTACCCTTTAGTCTGAAATACCCTCTTCCAACCAGAGACTCATTTGTTAATTCACTCATACATTCTAGTATAATGCTGAAACGTAGAGCCCAGATCACATGATGAAACTTTTAGCAACCCTTCCTTGATTCTGACAAGGAAATCTGGTTATAAATGTACTTACAGAATGTACTTCAAGCATGAGTTTCTGTGATAAGTTCTCTGCATGCTTTCATGTCATTAAAACCGTGCAATAATGCTATGTGGTGGTTCCTCTTATTATAATTTTTCCTATTTTACCAATGAGGAAATTGCAGCCCATAGCCGGTACGTGGATCAGAGTACAAATCTAAGTGTATAATTCTAGAATCTAGTTTCTTAACCATCACCCTTGTCTTTTTCATTTTTGAAACCATTCAATTCATTTTCGAAGTGGAGTATCTAGTGCTTAATTTGTTATACTTTTTGATATTTTAAATATCTATCTAGCTTCTATATTTAAATATGAAAACCTTGTCAACAGGCACCATATTACATAACTTCTTTTTATTATTCATAATCCCTAGAAAGTAGTTTTTTAATGTGTTAATAAATTAATCTTGTATGTTTTCCATGAACCTGATAAAAAGTTTAATCATTACAATATGTTTTGAAGATATATTTCTGGATATGTATTTTATTTCAATAAAAAATATTTGGATATTTGTACATAAATGGTTTTATACTTTCATAATACTAAAAACTTATAAAGACACAAGGTTGCTTAACTGTCAGTGCATCATGATATCATAAAATCTTTTTAAACTTCAAAAACACCCTGATATTGAACTCTAGATTATTAAATCAATGCATTTATAGCATCAAATCTCAAATGTAAAAACCAATAATACTAACATACAAATATGAATTTTACACAAATCACATTTTGTTAAAACAAAGAAAACCTTATTAATGTTAGGTTTTGAATAAATAATTTAGAGGGTATTCATAAAAACAAGTTAACTATGGTAGCTCAGTGATATGGATCTGTACACCAGTTCCTTGGGAGATTGAGGCAGGAGGATCTTTTCAGCTCAGGAATTTGGGGCCTGACAGGGCAACATAATGAGAACATATCTGAAATAAAAAGGAGAAAGAAAGAAAGAGAGTGAAAAGAAGGGAAGAAGGGAGAGAAGGAGGGAGGGAAAGAGAAAAAATAAAAATACAAAATGGTTTTCCTTCTAGTGAAAGAAGCCGTAGGTATTTATCAAATATACATATTCAATCCTGGAATTTTGTGTGTGTCTGTTTAAAATGTTTTTGTTTCAAAACTATCAAAAAAGAACTTTAAATACATAGAAGCATCTTTTAGTATGCAAAAGCAGAGTTTGGGATTCTATTTAATATGTAGAAAATTATAGATGAATGTTTGGTCTTTGTTCTTTAATTACTCTGAATTCAAAAACCAATTAGTTCAAATTTTCTAATAATTTCACATGGCTCATCTTACCTAAATTTGTATTGACTGACTACCAAATATGAAATACAAATAAGCAGATATTTATTATAATGATTGACATTTACTTGCATTATTCTTAAGAAAACAATACAGAATTTTCTATAGTTCTTTCTTTGCTCTTGTACTAAGATTGTTAAATATGACTGATTTGTTCCTATATCTGATACTGCTTTTTATCATTAAAAATTTTTTTTAAAATCATTACCAGGCAACAAATTTTTATGAGCTTCCGATAACTAAGACAATGACTTAATTGGAATATTACTGTTCCCACTAGTGTACTAATTAGATGAAATTTACTGTCATCTAGAATCAATATAATAGTGTCTTGGTTGTTTACGAATCTTAACTATGATTATCAGGCAACTGTATATCACACACAAATCTCTCAGGTATATTCCTAAATGAAACAATGAGAAATATGAATGCTGAAATTGCATTTACATGCTTTAATTTGAATCTATATTATTTTAGTCATAGATATATGACATATTTAATTTAGAGAGATTTTATATCTTTGTATAAAATCTCCGTATGTCTGTGTGTATATATACATGTATATTTGTGTATGTATATACACACCTACATAGGTAAATACACATATTTCTCCTATTAAAGGTACCAATTATATATAATCTATTAAATAAACATGCATTTGTAATCTAAATTATTATCATTTTTTCAATTTTATATGCATTACTAAAACCTCATTTATTTTTGTCGAAGAGAGAAGGACAATGGGAAAGAGACAGAGAGAATCAATTTTTATTGAGATTTTTCATGTGACTTTCATTGCTCTGACACTTAGTTGTATACGTGGGTTCTGGGGTTTGAACCTGTGTATTTGCACATGCAGGGCAAGCGGCATAACTGCTGAGCCATTGCTCCAGCCTCTTACTGTAACCTCTTTATCATTTGAACAAATGGTATGTTGTGAAGCAAGAACTACAATTTGAAGTGAAGATAAAGTTATAAGTAATAATATATAAGTACATTAGCATATGTGATGATAAATTAATACAAATAGCAATATTCATATACTTTTAATTTATAGTGATGGTGAAATTTCACTAAGAATAAATACATATTCTTCTTACTGATATCAGTGGAATTTGTAAATACATACTGAAAGACAAGACTAGAAATTTAGAATCTCTAAACTTCAAGGATATGATTTTTATATATATACATGAGCGTTTGTGTGCATGACTTTTCTGAATTTGAAGATGTTTAGCTCAAAAGTAAAAGGTTGAGATAGTATGTTCATACTTCTTCAGCTATTTTCACTCATTTTTCTGGGCCTATAGTGAACTGAACTTGCAGAAAAGATCCAATGCTATTGGTGATTTTTCAGTTTTGATGTTTTCCAATAAATTACATTTAGCATCTCTGCTTCTGCTGAATTTTTACCAAGTGACTTGGATAACTCTTTAGGTAAAATTAGGGAGTAATAAATTAGTACTCACAGTTGATCATGGATGAAAAGACAGTCTGTCTAATGTACAGAGATGTCAGAATTACACTCTCTCAAACTAAGACGTAGTTAGTCCCAAGCTAAAAAAAAAAAAAGGAATATGCATCTTTTCAACAGGGTAGTCATTAGTTGTCCTGCATTTCCATTGCATTCTGATTATTTATAATTATTTGCTGCGTTAGAATTGTAGAAAATGACTTAAATGGATAGATGCTTTATCCTGATTTCTGAGAACCATTCACGGGTCTTTTCTAGTAATTTCACTTCATTTGCATTTGGGAAAGAAGAGTTTCGAATATAATTATTCAATAAGTGAGGTTTATCCCGAAGTAGTAAGGGTTTTGAGTTTTCCGTATATTTTAGTAGAGGTTTAGGTGAAGAAAAAGAGAGCTTAAACGATACGGTTCAGTTAGCACTAGGTCTAATAAAGGGATAGAACCCAGGTCACTCTACCTTGCTACTCCTGTATCCTCAGTTCCTTGATGACATCCCTTGTCCAGTGCACCTGTTCCAGCTACAGACATCACATCCACACTCCATCAACAGAAAGCAGTGAAAGGCCTGAGAAATGCACACAATTCCTTTTATTCATAGTGTGTACATACTGAACATTGATTCTGTTTTGCTTTCATTTACCACAGTTTGTCCTATGTGGATTAGTCAGGGCTCTTCAAAGGAAATAGAACTAATTACACACATACACACACACACAAACACACACACACACACACAAACACACCCACAGACACAAACACACGGGAGCGGGGAGAAAAGGAGAGATTATATATCATTATAAGAATTGGCTCACACATGTAAGCCAAAATATCTCAGTGTCTGCCATCAGCAAATCAGAAAACTTAAGACCTAAGTTTGTTGCCAGTGGTGTAATTCAAACCTGATATAGGTGGGGTGCAGAGTAGCAGGTGAAGTTTCCATTTCAGTCTATTCAGCTAAGCATCTATGAGTCAAAGAATGTGAATTTTTAGACTCTGTGTCTGGCCTCATTATAGGTAAACAAAAGGGGCATCCATGAGTCTCTTGTCAGATGGAGAAGGATGTTTCTCTCCAGTGAGCAGATTAATGAAAACATAGAAGGGTGGGGGGTAGGTTAGGGGTATTTTATTAACCTCCCAGTTTACTGGATTGTTAGGGCCTGGGTAAACAAAAATGTTGTCACTGGAAAATTTTCCAAAGTTTACCAACCTAGAATAGTATGAATCATCACACCGTTAATGCATAACTTTATGGTGATTTTAAATACCACTTGGAGTAATGGTAGTATTGTGCATGCACTTGTAAAAGTTATTTGAAATAGAAAAATCCCACGATTGCATATTGGCCACTTTTAGAGAATAATAAGTTAGTTAATTCACTTTGTAAAAGATCTTTCCTGCTGAAGCCACTAACTCCTTCAGTTGCTGCTTCTTGAGGTACACTGATATGGATTATCTCTAAATGAGCAAGAGCTGTGATTCAAGAAGGTGAGAAGTTCATGTCTAAACAAGAAAAATACATATTCAAAGGCAGAATTTACACATGAAAGGGAGCCATTTCTTCTTTTTTGATCTAGACTTAGACCTTTAGGAAAGTTTAAGAATAACCTTTGACAATGAAAGCAGGTAGGGGTTTTGGTCCAGCTTGACTGAGCTTTACTTTTAAACTACATTATCTAAATAAAATTATTTTCTGTATCTTTTTATATTGGATTACTTCCAAAAAGTTTTAGAAATGATAAAATCATTTCAAATTCAAGCCTTTTCTAGTGTAATTAAAGGCTACCCTGGTGAGACTGCTAATACTTTAGAAAGAAGTGAGACCACGATGTTAAGCTGTCTTTCCCAACCTAAAGATAACCCCTGAATTGAAAGTATTGTTTGTATCTATGGATTACTTGTGAACAGTTAGCTGCCTGTCTATTAATTGGCATTTTATTCATTGTGACCTAGCCAAAGCATGCAGATAGAGAATACGAGGGGGTGTAGTGAATATGTTTTTAACCAATTGAAAAAAAGTGAGTAAAATTTTGAAGTAAAAATTTCAAAATTACAGATATGTAATAGTTTGGAAGACACAATTTAGTCAGAATAGATTTGCTAATTCACTACCTCCTTAAAACAATTAGGGGTGGGAGTGATTGGATGGGGGTGGGGAGAATAAGAGATGAAATCATTTACTTAGAAACTTTAATCAAATAGATACATATAGTTTAAAAGTGTGCATCATTGATTATTGATCACCAATAACTATATGTTTATAATCAGAAAGTACAGCTCTTGCCTCTTACCACAGGCTCCTATACTCTATAATGGTTACCTCAGTTTCTCACACAATGAGACAGAGAGTGGTCACCTTTTGCAGTTCTTATCTAGACTCTGGAATAAGCCATTTATCAACTGAACCCTGCTTCCTTTTAATGGGAAGTGAAATTGGAAACTATGACTTGATATTAGAAGAAATAAAGCTATATACGATTTATTTTTTTCAAACACCAATTTAAACATTCATGAATTTATTATTCTTTTTGCTCATATTGTATATTATAGCTGTTTGTCTTATACAAATTACCTTTCTTTTAAATTATATACCAATTTAAACAAACAAAAAATTTGTCATAATATGACATATAACCCTAGATTAAACAAAAAAATCAATATTTTGTCACGTTTGATTTATATTCTTATAGATGACAAAATATATATAAAAGTATTTTATCCAAACCCTGATGTGAATCATACATAATAGAATACATGTGGGTGTGTTTTATATTTAAAATGTAGAGAACTGACATGAAGAGGTGTGTATATTATCTCAATGTACTTTTTCAGTGGGCATGGCATTTTGAGATTTGTTCCTGTTAATATGAATATGTTGTCTGAGGACTATGTAATGTTATATTAAATGCATAAATAGGAGGCTAATTATCTCTTCTACTGAAGGGCTGTTATGAATGTTTCTACATTTTGCTCTTATTTACAGTACTTCAACTAAATATTCCATCCTGTGTTTTCTTGTACTTATGTGTAAGATTTCCTCTAGGATAGAGAGCTATAAGTAGAATTGCTGCCTTGGACCATATGTACTATTTGATTTTACCAAGTATTAATGAACGTTCTCTACAAGTTAAATACACAGTATACACTGTTGTGGTATAGGTGTTTCCATCATGGAGTCCTCATTAATATGCAATGTTATTAGGTATTAATATCTTTGGAGTGATATCTAGTTTTACATATGTTTTCCTTTTTACTAATGAAATTCCATAGATTTTTATGTTTATTTCATCAAATTAATATTATTTGATTGTTAAAGACCCAGCCAGATTTAAAGAGGATAATAACACAAATTAAAGTAAATACAGAAATTTAGATGCATTAGATAATATTTCTGAAAACATGTTATTTAAATTGATAGGATTATCTAATGCATCTAAATTTCTATACTTATTTGCATATAGTAGTTCTAGCAGTTGTTTATAATCTCAAACATTGCAAGTACTTTATGTGTTTAGTTTTGCCTTTCAGTAGACTTCTGCTTATTTGCACTTCTCTATTGTCTTGATCAGTTTTACAAATGTTTATCAATGTCCTCATAAATGAACAGCTTCTGCTTGTATTTTACTCATGTTGTTTGACTTGGTTTTTAAAAGAATTTATTAACTTTATGTTATTATCCTCTTTAAAAGATGAAGACATGGGAGTTCAGAAAGTTTGAGATTTGTAAAAATCCTTGAGCAGGAAAACTGTTAAATTCTGAATTAAGCCCAAGTTCTCTGACAGTAATCTTAGTTTTTTGATCTTTTTACCTGTAGCTAGGAACAGTTACTTTTGTTCATATAGTGAAAAGATACATAAGTTCATATATAGAGGAAAATACATAGAAGAGAATTTCTTTATAGAACGTACCCAGGCACATTTCCACTTTGCAGCATGTTGACAAATGGACTCCTAAGGCTCAACTAAAATATATTTTTCCATAGCAGCAGGAATAACTTTAGCTTCTGTTGAAAGAACCTGGGTAGTCATCTGTAGCATTCATTCATCCAGATGGTCAGCACCATAAAAATTTGGATGAAAATTAGGATATGCAGATGAGCTATAGATGCTTCACAGCTTGACACTGCCGAAATTTTTTTTTAAATTGTGACTGAGAGCTTAAATTTTTCTTATTTTGAAACGTAAAGAAGCACCACAGTTTATATATTAATTGTCTTGCTTTCAGTATGTAATCTTAATACTTTCATTCTACAATGTTTAGAAGACAATTGTTTTAAGGTTTGTTTGTTTTAGTAAATCAGAATTTAGAATAAAAGTAGTCTGCCTTACCAAGCTGACCTCCTTTTCTGTAACACTGTGTAGGCAAGCATGTGTTTAAACAACAGATAGCAACATTCTTTCAAGAATTTATAAAACTTGTATCAATTATGTGTTTCCTGCTATTGCAATCTTGTGGACTCTAATTTTTAAAAATCAGTATTTGGTAAGCTTCCCTGTGCTTGTTTGGCACCTTGAAATATGGTAATATTCAAAAAAGAAATAGCTGAAGTTATACCAAGTTACAGAGAAAAATGTCAACTCATTTTATTCCATGGTTCAAGAGTTACATCTATGGGAGATAAAATTAATTAAAGCTGTAATATATTATTCTTAAAATTATCCATATTTATGTCTTAAGGTAAATCTTGGAATGTCTGTTAAAATATGTATTACATATACCTGACTTTGAAAAGATTTCACAATTGTTTAAATTGGAAATATTAAGAGAAGAAGAAACACTTGCTTGAAATCCTAAATCCATAAATTTAGAATAAAATATAATAAGGCAGAAAATGGAGAAAACATCTTTGTTTAGTTTTTTTTTAAATCAAAAATATCAATCTATGTTTTCTAAATTTAATATTCTATCAGAGGCTATTTGAAAATATAAAATGAAGTGAAAGCAAAAACATCTTGGGAGAGTCTATGATTCCTTATAGTTTTAGTAAAATTTGTTTTTATTAATAATTTTGAATAGATATTCTGGAGTTCATCACATCCTTCTTAAACAATGTCAAATTAATGACTTTCCTTTATGTATTAGTCAGCTTTTCATTGCTCTAATGGAGTACTTGAGTTAACTATCTTATAAAAAAAAGAGTTTACACAACTCAGCTCACAGTTCTGAAGATTCCAGTTAAATATCAGGTAAAATGCTTGCATCAAACCTTTGATAGGAGTGACAAATGGTAATGGCAGGAGCTTGTGGCAGATCGTATTACTCTCCTCATAACTAGGAAGCGAGAAAGAAGGAGCAAGGGACTTGGTGCCCACAGTTCCTTTGGAGGGCACAACCTCCGTGGCCTAAGGACTTCCATGATGCACCTTCTGAATGACCACAACTTTTCTCAACAGAACCACTCCGGGGACAGAGCCCTTAAAACATGGACCTTTGGGAGATATTCATAATTCCAACTATAGCTCCTTATATCAAAAATCTGATGTTCCTTGCTTGCCATAGAAATAGAAGCACAGAAATTCCTTTTCCCTGCTAAAAACAGAGGGAAAGATGTGGCTTCTAGAACCTGAAAGAGCAGTAGGTAGATACACATCACTGTTTTTGTATTGCAATTGATAATGTGTATACACATACACACTCACACAAAGAAATCATGGAAAAGAATAATATAAGTATCAGTGTAGGTAGGTAAATCTATATAAATTTAGCTGCAGCACATGAAACCTAATAATTATTTTATAGGAAATGCATATGGGAAACTATAACTTGAGGAACTTACAATCACTGACTAATGAATAAACCTGGGTAATAAAAACAGTACTTTATACGTTTATCAGACCCGGTCTAGTTTCGCATCTCTTCCACTTATGGCATCATAGTTCTACTCTATTTTAACAAATCCATGATGACACGGATTATAATATATATTTTGTCTATAGAAAAAAGTTTAATCTGAAGACCCTTAATTTTAAATTTTAAATTCAACCTTAATTTCAGAGGTGGCAGAATGTGAAAAAGCACATTCTAGAAATGATGAAATGTTGTATTTTTTTAACATCCTACCTGTTATATAAGCTTCTGCTCTCCTGCCTCAGAACTTTTTTTTACATCAAAACAGGCTAGCATCCAGTACTGTAATCCTGTGACTTTATCTTGTTTTTCTTTTGGTTCAATATCAAATAAAATCCTACAGATATCTCATCATTCTGCACTTCTCTTTTCATGTCACTTCTTATATTTTAGACTATTTTCTTCTTATTCTGCTGTAGTGGCCCTTTAGTGAATCTAAAGGGCATCCACTTACTTCTAAGGAGTGACGGAAACTTGAGTCTGTTTGTTCATTTAAAAAATCTTTGGTCATGAGCTAGTTTATTTTGAAGTGGTTTAAGAAAACATACATCCAGCAACAAACATTAAATAAATATGTTGTTTGGTTAAAGTCTTAAAAGTCATTATAAGTGACATATCAAGTCAAATTATGCAACAATTATTGTAAAACCCTTATAATTTTATTAAACTTTTAACTGTAGATATTTCTGTGTAATCTTATAGTTTAAAACAGATGTATGGATTCATATAAAGATAAACAATGAGAGAAAAATCACAAAATGGAAGCCAATAAAAATTTAGTGATGGTTAAAGCACATCTAAGATCATTGTTAGGAATGAAACCTATTTTAAATCCTTGGATTGCTGTTAGAAAACTACACTCAGTGTCAGCTCTTTGAAAACTGTCTTGTTCAAGATCAGACTTTCTTCTATAGAACTCTACATCCAAAAATTGAATATGACAAGATACATAAAGAGCTGTGCTCTTGACTATAACCAGAATAACCATGCAGACCTCATAGCACCATAGTTCTCTACGAGGTTAGCTGAGGTCCTCTATGGACTCTATCACTGCCTGGAGTCTCCTTACTCAAGCTGGTGTCCTTTCCTTTACTCCAATAGGTATTTAATCTCAGGAGCAGTGAATAAAAAGACCCCGTATACAAATTTCCACCTTGTAGTCTGCTTCTTGGAAAACATCCACTAGAAAACAAGTTAGTCTAACATTTATAAATGAAGTGCATCAACATTGTCATCTTTCGGGGTGCTATGAACAAGCTGGGGATATTTTGAGATCTTTGTCTGTACATTGAGAAAAACTCCAGACATATTTCTCCATCAATTATTAAGCAATATTTGAATTAGACTGCCCTCAATATTAGCAACACAAAAGGCGTCCTCTTTCTAAAATCAGTTGGCATAGATTCTGAGAAATGAGCTCACATTCATGCCTCTGAGAGGCAGATGGATGAAGGACTCTGAAGTGAAAAACACCAAGTGAAAACTCATTTTTATGTTACACAGAGAGCACAATCTATGCCTTCCAAGGCTAGCTGTAAGCCATGTTTTGTTTTTTTTTTCCTCAGATTTTATTCTTAGGAAAGGTTTATATGCAAAAATGCTTAGTTTATTCCTTTAGAATTTGTTTGTGAAAATGTTCACACAAATTATCAATGGTTGTGGGAAAAGTGATTCTGCAGCCACTTTTACATACGCTTTTCATGTAGGTTTGTGCAGATAAGCCTTATGAATTTCATGATATTTTAATAGTGTAAATATTTTTAAAAGTCATTTTTAAATCAATTCAATCAGTTCGGTTCTAGGACTCGCATCTTCAAACATCTAGTAATGGAGACACATAACTTATTCTACCTAAAATATATATATATATATATACCTCCACAGTGGAGGAAAAACAAAAAAAAAAACAAAACAAAACAATCCCTGATGTGCGTGTGTGCACATGTACACACACACACACACACACACACCAGGGGTTTGAACTTAGCAATTCTCAATCGCTGAGCCCTGTGCCCAGTCCTTTTTTATTTTTTATTTTGAAAAAAGGTCTTGCTAAATTGTTTAGGGCCTCACTAAGTTGCTGAGGCTGGCTTTGAATTTGCAGTCCTCCTGCCTCAGCCACCTGAGTCCCTGGGATTACAGGCATGTACCACTGCGCCAGGCCATAATACAATATTTTAAGGTATATTTGAGGGGCATGCAAAAATATAATGGTATAGGGATACAGAGATGACTCAGTGAAGGGATGCTTCCCTGGGATGTGTGAGGACCTGGGTTCATTCTGCAGCATCACAACTGAATGGAGGGAAAAAAATTAAAAAACAACCAGATGAAAAAAGTAAAACAATTAACTCCCTTTAAAATAAAAAAAAATATACATATGCATTACAAAAGATATAATAAACTCAGACTGGAATTTTGGGTTTTCTTTTAACCAAGGGGATTAAATAAGAGCTGGACTTTAGAAGAGGAATAGGAATTTGCTAAGAAGGAATGACTATTTCAGTAATAGTAACTGAGGTTAATAAAAGTAAAATACATTTTTATGAAGGGTGTGGATGTGACTGTGAAAAAATAAGACTGGCTTAGCAGTTCTAATTTATAACCAAGAGAGCATAATGCTTGAATTTGTTTCAGAACATTTCTAGTACAGAGGAGGACTGAGAGTGAAGGGCTAGAAAGTGAAAACATTGGAGCCAGGGCAGTGTATAAAATACTGGCAGTAGGAAGAAAAGTAGTGTTTCCAATAAGGAAAATAGTTGTGGAAATGGGAAAAGGTCCTTTGGAGGGATATTTTAGTGGTAGAGTCTGAAGAAATCAGAAATTAGTGAAATATAGTGGAAAATCGGGATGACAGAGGGGCAAATCCACAGTGGCACTGACATACTACCATGGGCTAATGTCAAAGAATAGCTTATGAGAAATTATCACAAGCCTCATGCACATACATAGCAAACTCTAATGGAGATACTGTCAAATAACCAAAAAAAAAAAAAAAAAGCAACCATACAGTTTTTTACATGTAACAGCATTTATATATCAGTGTTATTGACATTAAAACATAATTTTTGAAAGGGAATTACTGAAAGGAAATTACATATGCAATGAGCTAATTTGGATTAGGTTTTTCTCTAGTACTGCCTTTAACATGAATATATTATTGGGCACTATAATATACATATGCACATATATATTTCAGCTATTTCAATGTGTATTTAGTTTTGTGAAAATTTGGAAAAATCATTTCTCTCTTATTGAAAGACCTTTGTTATGTTGGTAACACAATGCTTTTTTTTTAGATTTCACCTTTGCTAATATTTTTATTTCTTATAAAGAGTTATTTCATTGTTATGGCTTAAACAAGCAACATCTTAAATTTACATTATAATATTATTTGCTCATTGGTCCCTTGATTTCATTCAGTCCATCATTTTAGAATCATTTTCCTTCTTGAGGATAATTTCTTTCAGAGTTTTTTAAATAAACTAAGTCAGTTGATGTTAAAATCTTTTCTGTCTGAACGCATTTTTTTGTCAGTTTTGCTTGTTATATGTTCTAACCTGATGATTAAATTTAGGAAGATATTATTCTACCATATTTTGGGGGTTCGTTGCTGTTGAAAAGCCTACTAAGTAATTGTCTTGCTTTCATGATGATACCAAACACCACCTAGGTTGCTTTTAAAATATTGCATTTAAAAATCAAATTGAAACATATTAAGGATCTAGGAACCAAAGTAGCTAACATACAATAATATATTTATATTATATAATATATATAAATATAATATATTTATGATTGTACAATAACTCTTATTTAAAAATTAAAAAAGAAAAAGGAGAGACTCACAGGTCTAATGATTTCCCTCATTTGTGAAGGCTAGAGAAAAATCCAAGCTTGAGTGAAAGATAGCCAAGATCTTGTACTAGACTCATAAAGTCCAAGCAACACATAATCTAGGTCAACCATAGATGTGTGGGTGATGGAGTGTGGGGAGGGAGAAGGTGGAAGGGAGGGGAAAGTGAGGGATGATAGGGAAGGATCTAGGGGGAAATCAGAAATGTATCTTACTCTTTAATCACCTGAGAAGCCTAATAATACTTATGGAACCATTTAATTCTGGAAAATGCACAATCATATCTATATCTATATAGACATCTATATATTTACATAATATATATATTTATATCTGCTAAAATTATAAAATAAACTATAAAAATAAATAAAATATTGTGTTTAGTATCTTGTAATTTCATTATATTCAGTCTAGGCATGTATTTTATCAAAATATGTGTTTGGGATTTATGAGTTTATGATTTTACAACAAATGTGGGGAGTGGAAATCATTTATCTCTTTAAACAGTGTCTTTCCTCCATTCTATTTTCTAATTCTACTAGGCCTTGTCTCTCCAGTTCTTCCTTCCCTTTGCATTAATATCTCTTTAAGATTTTCTATCTCCTTGTTTCATCTTGCTACATACTAGATAATTTATTTAGATCTACCTATTGAGTTTACATATTATATCTTTAGCTGAGTTTAATGTGATAGTTAACATAGCTGAGATTTTGGGGACTTTTCCTTCTTTCAATAAATACACTTCTCAGTTCCACCACTTCCATTTTTTAAATTCAGATCTGCTTGTGGCTCCACTCTTTTTTTCTTATGTTGCCTCTGAGAACTTAGATGATTAAATCCTATGTCTAAGGTTGGAGGGCTTTTCTCTGGTGGTTAACAAAATGTTCCACTTACTCTTCTCAGGATTTTTATGTAAATGAAGTTTAACCCAATGATTTGGTGTTTGAAGTATGGGTAACAGAAATTGCAGGGATGGACAAGTTTATATAAAATCAGAAAAGACATTTTACATGTGGAAATAGCAGGAACTTTACATCAGATATTTTATTATAAAAATATAACTTACACTTTGAGATTTCTTAAATTGTAATATGCTACCACTTATGCTGTACATAAACTAGAATTTGTTTAACAGTTTTAGAAGATAACAAATAGCAAAACAAAGCAACCAAGTTAAACAGTTGGAAGGGCTTGTATTTGTGCTACATGTTATTTTTTTTACAATAAATCCAGTAGTCCCAGAGTTCATCTCCATAGCAACTGTCTGCATTTTAATGTCAAGCTGGTGTAGACTTAATGTAAAATACTTGATATTTTAGTGTTTTCATCTAAATATTCAGGTGTTGATTTTAGAAGGTACCTATTTTATTACTTCCTAAATATAGCTCTTTATTTTTATCATATTTCAGAATTTTACTACATGAAGCAATAAAAATTGAAACACAGGAAATTGCAGTATTAAGCATAAAAACTTCCTGTGATCAAGTCAGTACTGATAGCTAATATTGACAGAACTTGAAATGAGAATTCTATGACTCTTGGGGAAACAAGAGAACAAGTATAAGAAACATAGCCATTAGGAAAGAAATTTCAATTTTGCAAGTGCAAGAAGAAAACATTAAGCTATAATTAAAAAAAAAGTTATTGGAGACCTTCAGAAAGCTTGAAGCCAATTTAATTAATGCAACCAATCTATTTTCCTCTGTACATTATTAAAAAAATCAGTAATCTAAGGATCAGCCTTCAAAGTTTATGGAATTTGGCAATACACATTTTAAGAACTAAGTAAATTTTATTTTCCATAGTATTAAAAGAATTTTAAAATGGCATGTATAATATGAAGCTCATTATCCTAGATTATGGATTATGAAATAAGTAAATTATTACATTACTAACAAGAAGCCTATTCAGCCACATGAATAATTAATGAAAGCTATTTTGATAGAATTAAAAAATAAAGCTAGAAATATTTAAAATTAGTTTCTGTACAGGAAAAGAATTACCTATGAAAATTGAAAGAAATATCTGCAGTTCTGAAATGATCAGATCACTCATAGGCCAAAGGTATTCTCACATGTATGATCAATGGAATATTCCAAAGTCTTATGTAATGCAATTTCAGAACACGACAGGAGTCCATTACAAATGTAAAATGAATTCATCTTGATTGGAGATGAATTTCTTTGCCTTACACAGTGTTCCTTCAGTGGAATGGGACTGAAGAGAAAAAAATAAAAGCAAGATAGAAAGGTTGGGTTTTCATAGGTCTATGTGTAAGGGAGAGATGGACAAAGCAAGATATTCACGTAGCAGGTAAGAAATCAAGATTTATGATACATAAGATATATGAAATACCTTAATCAATATTCCTTCTTATAGCAAACATGCATATTTAAACTATTATTTGTTTACACATTAAACTGATTCAAATAATAAGCAGTATATGAAAATTATTTGTTAATTATTTAATTATTGGTTGAAATCTGAAGAATTTCTTATTAAAATGTGATGATTTCTCTAAGGAAAATATTTTTTCTGTCAATTGAATAGCATTTTGCTATTTTAATATAGTTTTTAATATAGTTTTTAATATAGTTTTTTTCCTATTAAGTAAATATAACATTGATTTTTTTGGTTTTTAAAATGAAAATGATTAAATATTTAGATACCCATATATACTCATAACTACAAAATCCTCATGGACAATTCCAAACTGGTATTAGAGATAAAAGTCATTTAAGAAAATTATTGTGAAATTGCTGGTGCATAGCTACTAACAGTTTTTAATACAGGTTAAGTGGTTTTGGTCTACTTACACTGGTCTTCTGTTAAAATAACATGTAATTATAAAGTTTCATCACCTTCAGGGAGTTGTATTGTCTTCTGAAAATTTCTGAAAACTTTGATGTAGAAGGATACTTGATAAAATTCCTGAATTATCCATCCCATCATTTTCTCACCTTTCCATCTATCCATTCACATAATACAATGTATTGAACAATAATCAGTGAAGCTCTAATTACGTTTTGTGAAGTTACTGAGAAGAAATGGTTCTCTTTAAGAGCTGATTTTCCTGTGCATTATGCTGCCAACAAGGAATTCATCAATATATATTTCACAGCTGAATGCTAAAGCCTTTACATTAGATACAAAGTAGCAACACTTTGATCCATTCCTGGTAGAGTGTGCACTAAATATTTTGTAATCAATGTAATCCGCAGAAGTGATAAAATTATAACTGGAATTATACCCAATGCAACCAATTTTAAAAATGGATACCAGCTATTTTATTGCTATCTTAAGGAAAATAAATCAGATGACATTTTTATGTAAATGATATATTTTAAGAACAGTTTTCCCCCTAGGGAAACTGCACATCCACAACCTGATATTATTATGCATCACTGACTATGTTTCTTGTTAGAATGGACAACAAAATTGACAACCAAGAGCATAGATTAGGAAAATCACTCAGTGTAAAACTACAGTTAAAGCAGGATTTGGAACAAGTAAATTGTCTGTAAATTATGGTACCTTATCTTCAGAGTTCTACAAATTGAATAAGTTGTACTTCCTAAAATTGTAGTAGACATGGAGTCAATTTTTTTCAGTAGTAATGAATGGTATGGTTTTAAAATGCATCTTTTATCTTCTTTTTGGTGCTTAAGGTATGATGGGATGAATCTCATCTTTACAGAAAATCAAAATGCAATTCACACCATGAACTTTTTACAAACCAGTTTGAGCAGAACACTCATTAAGGGTAATGGAAATTGAACATATACAGACACTGTTACACCACAACAAAATTTAAATATCTAATGTATAGGATATTACTAAATATGAAAGATTCATGAGTTGAGTTAGGATCTTAAAATTAAAAGGTATATAATTTGGTTTACAAATCAAATCGATCTTTCACATGTTTACAGAAGTTGCTATTTTGTCACTATGTCATATGTTGCTATGACTAGTAAGGTAGTTCTTCACTGTTTTAACTGGTTACAATATTCCTAGCTTGAAATAAGTGTGAGGTAATTGTATATGGGAATTTTCTGGCAAAAATTTGAATGCTGTAAAGACCTCTGACATATCCTTTACTGCTTTGGAAATATTTCACTAGCATTCTACGTAGTTTGCAAAACAATTGCAAAATTCTTCTCAGACTTTATGTACCATACCTGCAAGTTCTTTAGTAACCAAAGTGTATATGGTGAATTGGTCAGTATCTTAGTATGCTTGGGAAGTCACAATAAAGTGCCACAGACTGGGTAGCCATAAAAACAGAAATTTGTTTTCTTGCAATTTTGGAGGCTGGAAGTGTCAGATCAAATAGTAAGCAGGTTGGTTTCTCATTCATTCTCTCCGCTTGACTATCTACAAGCCTTCTCCCTGTGTCCACACAGGACATTTTTCTATGCATGTGTATCCCTGTGTCTCTTTTCTTGTAACAAGGACAGTCATACTGCAGTATAGCCCCAAACTTTTGCTTTTGTTTAATGTAAATTACCTACTGAAGGGATCTATCTCCAAATATATTTGTAGTACAGCTTAGAGCTTCCATATGAATTTTGGAAGGATGCAATTCAGTCTACGATAGCCAACCATTGTTTATTATTTTGTTTTTTACTCTACAAAATAGAAGTTGGTCTCAGTTGCAGATCTCTAATGGAAGTAGACTATTTCTGTATATTGAGACCTTGTTTTGCACGATTACTTTGTTCATGAAAAACATATAGTTTGAAATGAAGGTTTATAGCCAGGAGTGTAGGTTATTGGATCTAGACTGTGGATCTACGCATCGCTGTCTGAATTTGTATCCTAGTTCTACCACATATTGGACTAAGAGACCTTGGGAAACTTGTTTAACTTCCGTGTACCTCAGTCTTCTCATGTGTAAAATTGATATAAAAATACTTTAAGATCAATTCATGAAGAATTAAAAAAAACTCCTGGCAATAGTAAACATTAGTTCCATTTATTATTGAGAATATTTCTGTCTCCTCCACCTATTTAAAGGTATACTTGGATTACTTTTTAAAGTAAAGGACTGTTTTAAAATGTTGTTTTTAATTGCAAGTTGATCAGTTGTATGGACTCTGGTTTCAGGCTGCCTTGGTTTGTATCCTGTATATGTGACTCCTGGCCTTGATGTCATCTGAGAAGTCGTCTAACAAGTGTTTAAATTGTTAGCTCATGCAAAATAAGAATTATTCTTATACAAATAATACTATGATGATGATCACCCACTAATTTGGCAGTTTGCTGACTTCATACTTTATTTTGTTGTATTTTGTTTTAGTTCAGCCTAACCTGCACAATAAGCCAAACTCCCCCAAGAACCTTTGCTGCAGGGCTTTCAGTAGACACTTGGAAAAGGTGCTCAGCTCTTAAAGCAACCTCTGCATATTGATTCTGTTTGTTTGTTCATCTGTTTGAAGCTTGGGTAGATAATAAGTAATGCCAGTATTTCATGTCTAAATCAGTGGGAAAGAAATTGGTACTTTACTTCTTTATTCTGACAAAACAAATCAAATTCACACCATTTAGGACCATTTGTTAAATGATGGGTGCTGTAGAGGAAAGACCTACAAAAAATATAAAGACTGACAGAGAAATTTGGAGATTCAAAATCAGGTACACAGACTGTTTTAGAATCCTTACAACTGTTCCAACTCTTTGACCCAGAAATAAAATACCTAGTGATTTTTTTTAAATAATAGAAAAAATGTACATATAAACATAATGATATCTAGTAACAAAAGGTGAAAAGTTAAGATATTATATGCATTTGCATGTTGTTTTGTTGTTTATGAATAAAAAATACATATTTATTTATCTACACCTCCCTATACCAAAATAACAGTAAATAGCTTGAGATACTTGGAATTTGTTTTCCTCAGAAGTATTTGGTATTTGATTTACTGTTAGAGATGGAAATAACAATAAGTATAATAATAATACAATGGAACCTGAGGTTTGTGGTTTTAATTCAGCTACTATAACTAAATGTCATGATTTTAGACGAAGTTACATATATTCTGTATTTCCTAGTTCCTTCATTTATGGAGATGAAGCAGGAAATTTTGCCTTATGTATTTCAAGTTTGATTCAGAATTCATTTATGATTAAAAAAAACAAGAAAATACTTTTCAGTGTTAAAAGCATAATTTAAATGCCAGGTATTAGGGTTAATAGCAATAAGAGAAATAAGAATGATGATTCTCACACCAAGTGATTAGTGGGTATACATACTTTTTGCTTTTCTGGTACAGCATATCCTTTGGTAACACAGATCCTATTAAAACTCCATTCTGGAAAGAAATTTAAACTAAATTGACAAGAATGACTGTGTTTGGACACCACTGATGAAAGAATGGGGCCAGCATAAAGAAAGTCTTGGGCTCAAGGCCACTGTGCTCTGGTTTGATCCCAGCTGTCTGAACCACAGGAGTTTTGCTCAGACACTATCAACATATTGCCTGTTCAGTCAGAGTTTATCTTGCTCCAGTTATTGGTGCACTAACAAAGCCACAGAGGTAAAGGATCCTCAGCGCCTTTACATGCCTGGAGAGAGGATTAGAGGCTTTCTTTTCTTTAGGTAACTGTGTCTGGTTTCTGTATTTGGAGGGCTTATTTTTAATAACTGAAGAGAAAAAGGAAAAGTGAAAATGTTCTTTCTGAGAGACTGGAAAGGCAATACGATTTGTGATAAAGGCTGTTTCTTTCTACAAAATAAATGACACGGACTTAATTACCCATCACTTCTCTACATCCGACTTAACTCCCTACACTTCTGGCTAGCACAATTTTAAGTAAAACAAATGCAAGAGGGCAGGATTTCCCCCCTTTTTCTTATCCTTTCAGATATTTCTTTCTTTTCCAATATTGGAAAATTTATAAAATGCACTTCTTGAATTGTTCTTTAAGCTGAAATTGAGTCTGTAAGCCATCTCATCACTGAGCATTATTTTACAGGATGGTAACTGTCAAAAATTACATTAAACCTAACAGTTTTCAGGCTACATCTTACAGGGAGATTCTGTGAGAATTAAGTTTTAGGGATAACATATAGTAGTGTTATCAAGTGCTGCAATCTCAGCTCTGTAGCTGGTTACCACCACAAGGGCTAATAGTTATGATTTAAATCGTGTACATTTGTGCATGGTATATTATTCCCTGCATGCTACCTTTAGGATGGCATTTGAGATAGTTTTGTGAGCTGCTGAAATTTTTAATCTACATATTTAATTTTACAGTCCATATCCTGGAAACCACCTTAAATTCACAATGTGTTAGAAATAGAAGTGGCTTCAAAATAAATGAGACTCAGGTTCAAATTCTGGGTCTATTATCTGAGCCCCAGAATCCTCCTATACCTTGTAGGGAATGTTAGAGATTGGAGAATGTGTATGAGAAACAGGCTATTAGCAATATTTAATTTCAAAATTTACAAATTTATCCTACAAGATGATTCTTACTGATGCAGTTTGAGAAATATTTGAATTCATTTCAAAATAGGTATAATGCCCTGATGTATTAGCAATTCCAAAAGTAGTAAATGCTTCTTTAAAAACACAGCATATAAAAAGAAATTGCTTCTTTTTCTTTCCTTCCTCTAATTTCTGTACCATGGATTAGCAGACTTCCCTCCTTATATATGCATGTGTTACATTCTGAACAGAGCAAGAGGACTGAAGCTGGAGGTGCATTCTCTCAGTTAATTGGTTAATAACACCATCTGGGTAGACTTTTGTTTCCTTTTTAGAGAAAACTATCTCAGGCAACTATATCCTCTTGCAGTCTGAGTTGGTTAGCTCCTGCCCTGATGGTGGAGAGGTGGCTAGACTGAGCAGAGATCTTTCTATAGCATCAGGAGTGAAAGACTATAAGAAGATAGACATGTCTTTCGGGAGTTCTTCGCTTTGGTAACCAGACAAAATATATGTGTGTCCCCAAAGTTATTTATAAATACATTGTTTCATGCTCTATTTGTATATATTGAACTAATTCTGCTTCTTCATACTATTCAAGATGTTGAACATTTAACATCAAATTAAGGATAGCCCACTGTTCAGAAGAGGGGAAGACATAAATGTGTGTAGTACAGAGATATAACACCTGATAAATTCTGCTAAGGCCATGGTAGATGTCTTCAAAAAAGTACATAATAAATGCTATGGTATCACAGTTAAGAGTGATTACCTCCTAACTATGTGACACCATAGCATTTATTAAAACATGGGTGACGGTGGGTGGGAAATTCCCAACTGAAGAAAGGGGGCACATGACCTGGGAAATATTTTCCAGACAGAGAAAACAAAATAACTAAATATTGAGACAAAGGAAATTTTATAATCTTGTGGAATGATCATATATGAAGACAATATATCTTGCTTAGACTGGTCATTCAGTAAAATAAAGTGAGGATCAATTTGGGAAGTATCTTGAATATTTAGTAAATAACTTAGACTTTGCTTCTGAAACAATGAAGTACTAGCTATTTGGAAACTGTCACTGGGGAAGGACAAGGATGAACCCATATAGTAGAAAATTATCTCTGGTAGCAATGTCGAAAATAGTCTGGGGCTGGTGTTGAACTGGAGAGGGATTAAGGGTAAGGAACTCATGATGGAAACCAAAAAATAATATGAGACAAACACAGTAAGTTAAGTATTGCCTAAAATCCATGAACAGCATCATGTAGTCCTGCTTCATAGAATATGGAACTATTGACTGTTGAACACTAAGAACAATCATGATGCAAAAAAAAAAAAAAATGTGAGCACTTGATTTCTGTGAGAAATATCTTATGAAATTATGTATTTAAAAGTTATTCTCCCTTACATCTTATTCCAGCTATATATTGATTGGTGGATAAAAGCCTGCAATTCAATCACCTATTCAGTATTCATTCACTAGATCTTTATTGATAATCTCCATGTGCCACATATCATGATAAGTATCAGGTGTTAAATTAGACATGTTAAGTACTGGGTATTAAATAAACACAACTCTGTGCTTGGGCATCTCACTGTTAAATGCCTAAAAAAACTACTATTTATTAGAATAAATCATAGTGACTCTTTGTTTAAACTATTCACATTTCAAGGGAAAACATCTCATTAGGTGTCCAAATAAATCCATTTTTAAGTGCAGGTTTACACAACAATTTCTCCATTAAACTTCATGAAATAATGGCACATAGCTAGTAATGAAACAGGTAACATTGTGCTAGACCATTGATACAGTGAGCAGTTATTCAGGTTATGTGTTCCTGTATTTCAGCTAATTCTGAACCATGGAAGACTTTTGTAGTTCAGTGTGGAAAAAGAAAATATTCCTTTTTCTTTCTCATTTTCTTTTTTGTTTGACAGAAATCCTCCCTAAGAGATAAAATTAGAATGCCTTACAATAGGCATCAAATATTTTACTGTGGTTGAGGAAGTGATTGTGTCATAATTTTACCCCTGTCTGTGGAAATCCCATTTTCTAATAGGTTTTTTTTTGTATTATTTGTTCAACATAGTCTTACATATAGAAGAGATTAATTGCTACACATTCATACATGTATACGCCATGACAATGTAACTTGAACCTGATTCTAATCCAGGATCTCCCCCACCTTACCCACTGCCCAATCTCTTGTCTCCACTGTAACCCTCCAATTTCAGATATAAATGTCCATATATATGTATTTTAATTTTTGAATTTTCTAGACTTAAATGCCTGCATGGGTATTATTTGGCTTCTTAGTGGAGTCAAGTGTACCCTACAGTATTGATCAACCCCTTGTTCCACCCTTTCCTTACATTCCCTCTCTCCTCCCCCACTTCCACCATTCATAGCTATAGTTTCCCCTGATTGTGTGTTACTTAGTATTTGGTAGGTCTACAAAATAAACCTGACTGTCTTTCACCCTATCATAGGTTCTTCTTAGTCCATGAAAACTTTTATTCAGCAGAAAATATAGTTTGATAGTTGCTTGAGCACTTCAGAATGTGCTACTGTAAACTCAGATAAGATCTGTTGCTGAGGAAAAAAAAAAGAACAACCTCTAAAGAGCTATTTATACAGGAAGTAAATCATTTTTTAAAATCCAGTCTTGTCAAAATGGTACTGCTTAATGGCCAGAAGCCTGGAGATTACAGATGGAACATAATGGATGACACTAATGTGTCCATCTCAGTTAATTACGTGAAAACTTAGGGAAATTGAGTACTGTTTACTGTTGATGTCCATCTCCTGCTGAGTACTGCTCCAATTGAATGTCACAGAATTTTATTTATCCCCAATTTTAAAAGAGCATTCTGTAATCCAGGAGCTTATCGTATTAACTCCTCCTCTAAACAAGGGCAGAGATGCAAATAAAGAGGTTATTAAAATAGGCTGTAGAAGACATAGATCTTTCATTAAAAGTTTCTACACAAGCAGAAGCACACAAGCTTAACTCAAGGAGATTAACATGGTTAGGTTAGAGGCTAATTGTGTTTTGCATCTGAAATGTAATAAAAGTTTGTACCCTTTGGGGGGAATACAGCTAAGGTTCATCAATTTTTACCATCTTTAATTCTGCAAACCCTGAAAAACTAATTCAGAGCAATAGTATGGCTAGTTAAGATGATAAATCTCTAATTAAACAAGGAGCTTTCTTCTTAAATGAATAATCTGTTTCTGGATCTCAATGCGCCTCACTGTATTTAAGTGTGCATGGAATAGGTAATCAAGGTAGGTTCATAACAGTGGAGG
This sequence comes from Aplodontia rufa, assembly GCA_004027875.1. NCBI lineage: Eukaryota > Metazoa > Chordata > Mammalia > Rodentia > Aplodontiidae > Aplodontia > Aplodontia rufa. The sequence goes on from PVKS010004512.1 coordinate 88,121, forward strand.
TAGAGAGCTTGAATTATTTTGGAAATGGTATTGACATGGGTGTAAATTATTAATATCGTAATTTCCTAAAAGCATTTTTGCCACTTCATGAATATGAACTTTATGAAAATTTTATTATAATTTTTCCAGCCAATTACTTTGTCAGAGGATTGGAAGATGGATTCTTTAAAACCTGAGTTTCCAACTAAATCATGTTGAAATCTGAACTGCTTCAGGCATTGTCATGGAGGGAGCACTGGTCTGTGTGTGAAACAAAGAGGAACATTTTCTTTGTTTTCTAAATGTAAATTTTGCTACTTGTTTCAAGTTTCTAAAATAGCCATTAGTAAAAACATGATTTAGGATTTAGCATGCATAGTGTATACATTTAGTAAAAGCACTTGATTTTGTAATTACTGAAGCATGTTTGTTGAATGAATGTTCATTGTTATTTTCAATCTGCTTTAGGCAAACTGAGAATTCTGCCTGAGTAAAAGCAACCAAAATAGAGGAGATTACTTTTTCTCTTTGTCGTTGTATACATTCTCTTTCAAACTATCTATTAGAATCAATGTACTATTAAAAAGTTGTCTGCATGTTTAGAATTGTATATGGAGTATCTTCTTAAAGTCAATGATGCTAAAAAAAAAAAAAAGCACCGATAAACTCAAGCAAATAGGATTTCACTTGACAGTGTCTGGATCTGATAACTAACAACGACATGTCGAGATAAAGAAACTCTGGCCTTCACCCTTAAAAAAAGGTGGGTGTTTTGTGAGTCTACAGGAAGAGGATTGAAAAAGAAAAAAAGGTGGAGGATCTGCAGTGTTAGACGTGCTAAGACCATTTACTGTGAAGTTCCTTTGTAGACAGAACTTTATGGCTTTTGATGGTCATAATCCTTACTTCTTGGCTTAAAACTAGAAAATCAAGAGCACTTATAAAGAAGGCTTGGGCTGTAACTAAATGCTGGTCTCTAAGAAGCTACATCATTGACATCTTGTCACAATGACTTCACCACAAGTCGGATGTAAGAGAAAGGCAACAAGAACAATGAAAACGCAAAAAAATCAATGTGCTGCCGTAGATCAGGGGACCATTCTGTAAGACAAGCTTCTAGCTGTATTTCCAATGTGTCTTTTCCATTTTGTGCTGCTGTAAAAGTAACATCTTCATTAGATACCTCTGGTGTTTACAATCCCCACAATAGAAATAAAAAGGAAATGAGATGCTCCATTTTTAATATTACACATATAACCATTTTAGAGTGTAGAGGTTAATTCTACCCACAAAAGTGCATAAAAGGAATTAAAGGAAACAATTTGAACATTTTAATTCTTTTCATGCATTTCAAGGAGAGGAATTAGGCACCAAAACACAAAACAATTATATGTGTAATTTAAAGTACACACTGATCTTTTCAAAGCAATAAATAGGCAATGGCACTAAAGTGTAGGGCTTACCTTGCAATAAGGAAATTTTGGCCTACTAAACAGCATGAAACTATAAAGACAACTGGTCTTTATATATGGTTAGCTCACTAACATAATATCTGTGGGTTGACATAAACCTCAGACGTTTTTATCTAAAATGGTCACATGAAACAACTGGACTTAATAACCTACCACTTACATTTTTCTTCTGACTTCACTATATTTCAAATTTTATTGCTGTGTTTATTTTAAACACACTTGCATTCTCAGACATCTTTAACAGAACCCAAAGTCTTAAAAGCTTTAACTTGCTGCTAACAAGATACCAGACCAGATATCTTATAGCACCATCTAATGGGAAACATCCTAAATACTTTGTTTTTCTTTTGGTTCTCTTTGCCAAATTCCTCTATCTTTGTTACTTTCAAAAGAAAAAAAAAAGAGTTAGCTCCATTTATTATGCTTCTTTCAAAATTACCAGACTGTCATATCACATGCAAGGATCCAAGGATCCCTCTTATAGTGGGCATAGTAGAGTTTTATGTGAAAGGAGTGGAAAGACCCTGAACTTCAAATGTTATCATGTGAAACTTGAATGTGTGTCCTTTCAGGTTGATAATGTTCAGGTGTGTCCTATGAACACAGGAGATTATCAGGAAAAGAATATGAAAAATCAGTGTGTATGCTGTAGATTGAATTTTGTTTCCACCAAATCCATGGCTTATAGACTCAACCCTCATCATATTGTATCTGGTATAGGGCCTTTAAGAGCTAAGTAAGGTTAAAGGTGGCCCTCAAGTGGGGCTCTAATACAATAGTATTGGTAGCCATATAGGATGAATAAGATACAGTAGAGGTTTCTGTCTCTGCCATGTGAGGTCACAGCAAGGTAGCAATCATCTGCAACCTAAGGAGAGAGTGTTTGGTGACTCTGCAGGACCAAGCTGGGACCTTAATCTTGGATTTTCAGATTTTGTAGATGACAGAAAATAGATATCTGTTTCTTAAGATGCTAGTCTATGGAATTTCGTTCCTTCAATCTGGGCTGAGAGGTCTTCCTTTAGAGTCCTGCAGAACAACAAGGATGCCTTGTGCTCCTTAGGTCCTCCAGGCTTTCAGTAACACCTCATGGTTAGGGAGCCAGGAATGGAAAGTGGCTTTTGTTTTGTCCTATGCTAAATCCTAACCAAAATAAATTGCAAAATCCTCCCCTTGTAACCATCATCTAAATAACTGGAAAACTAGAGTAGGTATGGTCATTTAGTTGTTCAACAAGAATCCTGCTACCTGGACTAGTATAGACATTATCCATGCCAATCCAAGGTGTAAAAACAAGCAAACAAAAAAGTTGAATTTAAATATACTCCAAGAATATACAACGTGAATTTTGCAAGCAAGAACTTTCATAAGAAATCTCTGTCCTTTATTTGGACTGTGTTTAAGTTGCTTGTTGTCATTCATTATTTCATCCATCCTTCCATGTGATAAATAACACCATTATGCACCTGCAGTAATACTTTTACTAGTCACTTAGAGAACTCATCACTGCTCCTACTTTCAAGAACTCTCGGCAATTGTGAGAGAGGGAATTTTTAAATGTTAATGAAAACCCTGAGGCTGAAATGAGATATTGAGTCTATGGCGGCACAAAGGAGAGTTGACTCGCCCTGCCTCAGTGCAGGGAGATTTGACAAAAAATGTCCTTGCATGACTATTGGTGAATGGGCACAGAAGGACCCAGCTGGTATCTACTTGTGATGAATCAGAAAAAAGCAGTTCAAAGGCCACATATAGAAATTGGTGATTAATTTGACAAATTAGTGGGCTGGCACAGGAAATATACCATAAATAGACTTCAAAATAAAAGCTAACTTTCACATTCTATTAGTTCTTATTTAAACACTGTTATGTGTAATGAGAAGGAACTAATTTAATAAAAAGGATTTACTGGCTATTGTTCTACATTTTAAATGTAATCAACAGACATGGATCAGTGAAAATAATATTAATGAGTATGAGGAGATATTTGTTTCTTAAAATAATAACTTAGAATCTATTGCTGTTTTTATCACTTTGATGAAATTCTAAAATAAATCACCATAATTCCATCTGGACTTTCACCTTCTAGGTAGGTTCTTCTAATTTCTGTTGCCACCATAGAATCTGGAAGAGCACTAACGATACTAACTCAGAGGTTGAAAGTAAAAAGCTGGTCCCTTATATACTTACCCAAAAGCAGCAAGAATTTCCTTTTGATCACCTATGTAGTCATAAACAAAGTAACCTTCCTTGTGTTGCTAGAAAAAATCAATCAATAAAGAGTTAATAATTTTCTAATTTAGAGGCTAGAGCCCTGGCTCAGCTGTTAGAGCACTTGCCTGGCTTTCGTTCAAACCACATCATCACACACACAACTAAGTGTCCAAGAAACAAAGTCCAGATGAAAAAACAAATAAAAATTGATTCACTTTCTCTGTCTCACTCTTTCTTTTTCTCTCAAAAAAAAAAGAAAAACATAATTCAATTCATGGGATGCATGAATTTGGTTCTCTCTTTACTCACCTTTTCCCCTGAACCAACAAGACTCACAAAGAAAAATAAAGGCTTGATTTACTCCTTAAAAGTACTGTGATGTTAGCTAAAATCAGAACATCAAGTATTTTTTTTTAATTTTTTATTTTGAGCAAACTTACAAGATTTTAACAAAATAATATAAAATGTGTATAAAATATGCATATATTCTGGATTTTGCAATTATCCCCTGGAGTGCCCCCCCAATTGCCCTCCCTTATCCCTCCCTTCCCCTTCCCATTATAACTCTAAAAAAAGTATTAGATTGTAAAGCATTACATCTTATCTGGATTTAACTCATGTTACTAGACCATCTTTCTCACTGTCCAGGGTCTAGTCCCCACTTCCACCTATGAGTGGAGACAATCGACCCTTAGATCTCTGGGTTAAGCTGATTTTACTCAACATGATCTCTTCCATAACCATCCATTTACCCTCGAA
>PVKS010004513.1:0-92561 GCA_004027875.1 Aplodontia rufa
TTTTTTTTTTTTTTTAATTTTGAGATAGGGACTCACTAAGTTGCTTGGGGCCTTGCTAAGTTCCTGAGGCTGGCCTTGAACTTGCAATCCTCCTGCTTCAGTCTCCCCAGCCTCTGGGATTATAGGTGTGCACCACTGCACCCAGCCTGAGTGTTCTTAATAGTACCCTGTATAGGTTTCAGGGTTCTCTTGGGGTCGTATTCAGAATTTTTGTGTGTATGTAGATTTCAGGGAAGAATGAACTTTTACCAGATTATTAAAGAATTTCATGATCCAAAAGAGGATCTGCCCTTCTCCTGAGTGATACTGTGGCTCTTATCCCCGCAGCATTGACTTGGGCAAAGCAAATGAACCCAACCATGTGGAGTTGGGGCGCAAGGATGATGCTAAAGTTCACAAGATGTTCCTGGACCATACTGGTGAGCGGTGGTGGTGGTGATCTGAGGAGAGGGACTTGTGGGTCAGTTGCTGCCTGGGCGGGTGGGATTTGAGAGGAAAGGGGCCAGGAGTAGCTGAGGGTGGGAATGGCAGCATCCTCTAGGGTGTCATATTCTGCTTTCTTCAGGCTCTCACCTGCTGATTGCTCTGAGTAGCACTGAGGTCCTCTATGTGAACCGCAATGGACAGAAGGTACGGCCATTAGCACGCTGGAAGGGACAACTGGTGGAGAGTATAGGCTGGAACAAGGCACTGGGCACCGAGAGCAGCACAGGACCCATCCTGGTTGGCACTTCCCAAGGCCAGATCTTCGAAGCAGAGCTATCAGCCAATGAGGGTGGACTTTTTGGCCCTGCCCCAGATCTTTACTTCCGTCCATTGTATGTGCTAAATGAAGAAGGGGGACCAGCACCTGTGTGTTCCCTCGAGGCTGAGCGGGGCCCTGATGGTCGTGGCTTTGTTATTGCTACTACTCGGCAGCGCCTCTTCCAGTTCATAGGCCGAGCAGCAGAGGGGGCTGAGGCCCAGGGCTTCTCAGGTCTCTTTGCTGCCTACACAGATCACCCACCCCCGTTTCGTGAGTTTCCCAGCAACCTGGGTTACAGTGAGTTGGCCTTCTATACCCCCAAGCTGCGCTCTGCACCCAGGGCGTTTGCCTGGATGATGGGGGATGGTGTGTTGTATGGCTCATTGGACTGTGGCCGTCCTGACTCCCTGTTGAGTGAGGAGCGAGTCTGGGAATACCCAGAGGGAGTTGGTCCTGGGGCTAGCCCACCCTTAGCTATTGTCTTGACCCAGTTCCACTTCCTGCTGTTGCTGGCCGACCGGGTGGAGGCAGTGTGCACACTGACTGGGCAGGTGGTACTGCGGGATCACTTCCTGGAGAAGTTTGGGCCACTCAAGCACATGGTGAAAGACTCCTCCACGGGCCAGCTGTGGGCCTACACTGAGCGTGCTGTCTTCCGCTACCATGTGCAGCGTGAAGCCCGGGATGTCTGGCGAACCTACCTGGACATGAACCGCTTTGACCTGGCCAAGGAGTATTGCCGAGAGCGGCCTGACTGCTTGGACACAGTCCTGGCCCGGGAGGCTGACTTCTGCTTTCGCCAGCGTCGCTACCTGGAGAGTGCCCACTGTTACGCTCTGACCCAGAGCTACTTCGAGGAAATTGCCCTTAAGTTCTTGGAGGCCCGACAGGAGGAGGCTCTGGCAGAGTTCCTGCAGCGAAAACTGGCCAGTTTGAAGCCAACTGAGCGTACCCAGGCCACACTGCTGACCACCTGGCTGACAGAGCTCTACCTGAGCCGGCTCGGGGCTCTGCAGGGTGACCCTGAGTCTCTGAACCTCTACCGGGAAACACGGGAGCGTTTCCGTGCCTTCCTCATCAGCCCTCGCCACAAGGAGTGGCTGTTTGCCAGCCGGGCTTCTATCCATGAGCTGCTTGCTAGTCATGGGGACACAGAGCACATGGTATACTTTGCCGTGATCATGCAGGACTATGAGCGGGTGGTGGCGTACCATTGCCAGCACGAGGCCTATGAGGAGGCCCTGGCTGTGCTTTCCCGCCACCGTGACCCCCAGCTGTTCTACAAGTTCTCACCCATCCTTATTCGTCACATTCCCCGGCAGCTGGTAGATGCCTGGATTGAGCTGGGCAATCGGCTGGATGCCCGTCAGCTCATCCCTGCCCTAGTGAACTATAGCCAGGGTGGTGAGGCCCAGCAGGTGAGCCAGGCCATCCGCTACATGGAGTTCTGTGTAAATGTGCTCGGGGAGACTGAGCAGGCCATTCACAACTATCTGCTGTCGCTGTATGCCCGTGGCCAGCCAGCCTCACTGCTGGCCTACCTGGAGCAGGCTGGAGCCAGCCCACACCGTGTGCATTATGATCTCAAGTATGCACTGCGGCTCTGTGCTGAGCATGGCCACCACCGTGCTTGTGTCCATGTCTACAAGGTGCTGGAGCTATATGAGGAAGCCGTGGACCTGGCCCTGCAGGTAAGTCTTAACCCCAGCTGGGAGAGGGACCTGGAGAGCAGTAGTTTCAGAGGCTGAAGGGTTGGCAGAGGACAAGGCTAGAGGGTGTTGGCCTCCCTCACAGAGAGGTGCTATAGTGTAGAATATAAGGACATTGACTCTGGAGCTCTGCCACTTACTAAACTGTGACCTTGGGCTAGTTTCTGAACCTTTCTATACCTCAGATTATTTAGCCATAAAATGGGAGGAATATGGGGCTGAAGCGGTGGCAGTTACGGTGCTTGCCTGGCATGCGTGACTACGTGGGTTCGAACCCCAGCACCACATACACAACAAAGTGTTGGAGGAACAAAGTCACATGAAAACTAAATTAAAAAATTTCTTCTCTCTCTCTCTCTCACTGTCCCTCTTTCTTAAAAAAATGGGAGTAATATTAGAGTACTTTTACTTCATAAGGTTGATTAGTAGTGCATAAGTAAAGCACTCAGAGGGGCTGGAGTGATGGCTCAGTGGTCAGACACTTTCCTGGCATGCACAAGTACCGTGGTTCGAACCCTAGCACCACATACACAGCAAAGTGTTGGGAAAACAAAACAACCAGAAGAAAAATACAAATCAATTCTCTTTCACTCTCTCTCTTTTTAAAAAAGGAAAATGAAAAGCACTCAGAATAGTGCCTGACACATACATGTTAGCAGAAGGGGATAGTGCTGACATTTCTCCAATTGTGAATTGTCACTGAGCATAGTGGTGCATGCCTGTAATCAGTCCCTCAGGCTTGGGAAGCTGAGGCAGGTGGATCACAAGTTCAAGGACAGCCTCAGCAACTTAGACCCTGTCTCAAAAAATGAAAAAGGCTGGGTATGTGACTCAGTGGTTAAGCATCCCAGGGTTCAATCCCTAGTATCAAAATAAGTAAGTAAATAAGAATTGTCCCCACTTAGGATTGTCCCCACTTAGGATCACATGAAATGCTATTTAACATGTAAATTCCTGGACCTGAATCCAGGATTCACTGAATTAAAAATCAGTATTTTGAATATGTTCCCCAGGTGATTTTTAAAGTCTCTGAAATTGGAGCCTTACCAGCCTAAGTAGCTTTTTCATAGCTGTGATAGGGACAGGCCCATTACTGACATAGGTTCCTGTCCCAGCCCCCTTGCTGCTTGGAGTGCTGGGAATCCTGCTTGGGCCCACTCCTCTGGCTCAGGTCCTCCCTGGGCATCTGTCTCTCTCATAGTCTATCCTGGATGAGGAGCAGGGCTTAACCCGAACACGGATGGTTTCCCCACAGGTGGATGTGGACCTAGCCAAGCAGTGTGCAGACTTGCCTGAGGAAGATGAGGAACTACGAAAGAAGCTGTGGCTGAAGATTGCTCGGCACGTGGTGCAGGAGGAGGAAGATGTGCAGACAGCCATGGCCTGCCTGGCCAGCTGCCCCCTGCTCAAGATCGAGGATGTGCTGCCTTTCTTTCCTGATTTTGTCACCATTGATCACTTCAAGGAGGCAATCTGCAGCTCACTTAAGGCCTATAACCACCACATACAGGAGCTGCAGCGGGAGATGGAAGAGGCCACAGCCAGTGCCCAGCGCATTCGAAGAGACCTGCAGGAGCTGCGGGGCCGCTATGGCACCGTGGAACCCCAGGACAAATGTGCCACTTGTGATTTCCCCCTGCTCAACCGCCCTTTTTACCTCTTCCTCTGTGGCCACATGTTCCACGCTGACTGCCTGCTGCAAGCTGTGCGGCCTGGCCTGCCTGCCTATAAGCAGGCCCGGCTTGAAGAGCTGCAGCGAAAGCTGGGGGCTGCACCACCCCCAGCCAAGGGCTCTGCCCGAGCCAAGGAGGTGGAGGGTGGGGCTGCTGCAGGAGGGCCCAGCCGTGAGCAGCTCAAAGCTGACCTAGATGAACTGGTGGCTGCTGAGTGCGTGTACTGTGGAGAGCTGATGATCCGCTCCATTGACCGGCCCTTCATTGACCCCCAGCGTTATGAGGAGGAGCACCTCAGCTGGCTGTAGGAGGGTGAAGTGTGGACAGGCATGGGGAGCCACTATTTGGCCCTTTTGGGAAGGCCACACCCTGTCTGTGCTGTCATCTTGTGATTGTGTTGGGAAGTGGGAGTAGAGCTGTTGCCCTGAGGTTCAGGGTGAGAGTGTTCTGCCAGCTGCCTGCTGCACTTCAGACCCTAGAACTGCTATTACCCAGGCCTTCAGCTTGGATTAGCTGCACTCCCACCCCTGTACCTAACAGCTCCTTGTCACTCCTTACCCTGTTCATCACCTGGATTGAGAGTACCCTTCTTCCTTCTTTGCTTTGTAGCCTCTGGACCACTAGCCCTTCTCCCTCAGAGGATGCCCCTTCTTCTGTCTGCCCCTAGCTGTACCAGAAGAGGAGAGACAGACTTCCAAGTTCTGAGCAGTTGTGGGGAAGGTGGCACTAATGCTAACACTCTTGTGCACCCTCTGGGCCTCAGTCTGAGGGGTACCCTGGGTCTGGGGGCTTCATGGAGGACAACGGGAGATGGAAATGGGTAGAGAGCATTAAACTGCACTGTATCTGTGGCACTGGAGTTGATGGCTTTGTTGATGCTAGGCCAAGCGGGATGTGAGTGATCTCCAGGATGGGTAGGGTGCCACAGGGAGGCTGCCAGAGCCCTGCAGACCTTCAAACGATGGCACATGGTCCTTCACCTAGAGATGAAGATGGGAAGTTCTTGTCAGATTCTGCTTGCTTGTCCCCCTGCTCTATCCTTTGAATCAGGGATTACAGCCTATCATCTTAAATCACAGAACAGGGACTGTCCTTCCCCCTGGCCGGCAGGTGGTGCTGCTGTCCACAGAATCCATCCAACTCCGTCAACTTGGGGTACTGATTTCTCAACTATTCCCTGCTTCCCCAAGAATTTTCTGGAAGTCTCCACTGACTAATCATAGTTTTAAGCCCCACGTTCTTCCCTCCACTATCCTACACAAGCTAGCTTTTGCTTATCAGCTTGGATCCCATCCTTCTGCCCTGGCTTTGATACTGCCACAACCATTGCCACCATCCATGGCATTTGGCAGATTTGTTTTCTCCTCACCTTGCTCCTGTGACATGCCCATCCCCCCAGATTATAGTTTATTGGTTTGAGCTGGAGGCTAAGTCCTAGGAGTCCTGGAGCAGGGCCCGTAACAGCAGCTCAGCACCCTTTGCCCGTTGGACAGGTGTTCATAGTACACTGCTGGGCTCCATGGGTGTGATCTATCCACTGGTCCATCTTGGAACAAAATATGTCCCTGTAATCGTGCTGGGGTCAAGCTCACCCAGCTGGTAAATGTCCCCACCTCTCCCTCTAGCCTAATCCTCTCCAGGAATTTTATCTCCTGCAGTCCTGGTTGAATCTAATCCTCCTGAGTTCCCTAACCTCTAGAACAACAAGATCTCTTCATAGCCTCTGCCAGCTGAAGGGTGGAAGCTGCCCATTTGATATTCCAGGGCTCCATTCTTTCCTCAAGCAAGAGTAGGAGCAAGCAAAGGAGAAGGGGTCCCATGGCCCAGGGGATGGCATCCTAATCCTTTCTACTGTTCCAGGAGGATTTGTGGGACTCCTGCTCCTTTCCTATCCCTATGTAGCCTAAGGCTCTCTCACACCTAGATACAACTGAAGAAGGGTCCAGGGGATTCCCTTTTCCCCACCTTCAATGACTACTGAGTATAAAACCTTGGTCCGGTGGTCAGTTGCTTATCTAAAACAGCTTGGGATTTCTGTCTTTGTACATAATGGACGCCTAATACATGTTAGTTAAACACACACTGCCCTAATACTCCCATTCCCAGAGGGCTTGGCTAAAGCAGCCTGGGATGCCCCTGCCCCTTCTGTCTTCTTCTAAGTGAGCCCATCTGGTCCTAGGCTTTTTCCTCTTTCCTGGGAAAAGGCCTCAGGCTTCTCTGGCACTGACAGAAGGGGTTCCGGTGACTCAGGGCAACGGGAAGCCACAGCTTTTAGATCCCTGGAAATCAAGCAAGGCCTGGAATGGAGCGCAGAGAGAAGGCCCTTAGAGCTTTGGCCCTAAGCCTGAGGGGGCGGGGGAGAGCAGCTGCGTGGGCCGGAGCCAAGATGAATGAGCTGCTCCTGGAGCGGTCACTGGAAATAGGAGGAGTGGCCACAGGCAGTGACGCTGAGACTAGGGCAGGAGGCCTGTAAACAAGGAAGCCACCTGGGGGAGATGCAGGGCGGCCACAGGTCCTGGAGAGCAGGTGCTTCCTGAGGCCCGCCCTTGAGGGGGCCCTGGGGGCCGCTGGGCTCAGTGGCCTCGGTCACTAGGAGGCGCTGTCTACTGGTATTCCCCAATCCACTGCTCCCTAGCATAGCTTCTGGGGGAGTGGCTACCGGAGGGTGTGCCCGCCTGGAGTCCCTGACCCAGCCGACTCACCCTCCCTGCTCCAGTCCCCAGTAAAGGCAGAGGAACCAAGGGCACCAGCCCTGACAGAGGCGCGGGCCTCAGCCTGGCCAGACTGGGTGTGAGCTCATTCTTCCCGAGACCACCAATTCTCGGATCCCTGCCCCTCCTCCCAAGGCTCGGGTCTCTGGCCGGGGTCTGGCACCAACCTCATTGGTTGGGAGGGGGTTCGGAGGCCACCAGTCTGCAGGCTGCCCTTGACGCTGCCCCCCTGGCGCCAGGGAAACAAAAGATTAGGGGCCCAGAGGGAGTTATCTGGCCCCACCGCCACCGGGTGGGGGGAGGGGGCCCAAAGGGGGCACACCTCCTCTCCACTCCCGCAGCTCTGATTCTTCGAGACACTTTCACAGGCGGAAATTCCCAGAGGTCAGAGGAGGGAAACGGTTAATTCCTTTTATTCAATGGGTCCCCCCTACACGCCTCCCCCAACTTCCTCCCTCCACTTCCCGCCCCCCCTTGTGTGAACAGGAAGAGGAGAGGAAAAGGCTCTGAGCAGAGCAGCTGGGAGCAGGAGGCAGGGAGTGGGCTGCAGGCTTGGTGCCAGTCTTGCCCCTCATGGTTGCTAGCTGGAGGGCCAGACTGTAATCTGGGAGAGAACCTGCAGTCCCGGTGATTGTGGCGAGAGGCACCCTAACTGGGAAACAGCACGGAGTCCAAGCCCCTTTCCCCAGCCTGCTTCCAAGTCAGAGGCTGCTGTCCTGAGGGTGCAAGGCATGTTTTGCCCAAGCCCCAGTTGCCTTGGCCACCGTAGCCCTGCCCCCACCGATAGGCTGGGTATCCCAAGGCTGGCAGGCAGCTCTTCAGGCAGCCTCCAGTCCTGGCACTGGCTCCACCACTCAGCCCCTTGGCCCTGCCAGTCCTTTGAAGCTCATGCAGCTCTTCCTGTTTGGGGCAGGCAATGCCAGGGCCCCTCCCCCACCATTGTTCTGTAGAGACCATAGGTCCATCTGTTGCCCCAATGATGGGGCCCCTAGGCAGTGCCACACGGGAGCAGCACCACAAAGGACCCTGCTGGCTGGGCCCTGCAGCAGGTTGAGGGTGAATGGTGGTCTGAGGCAGGCCTGTGGGGGCAGTGGACTAAGAGAATGGATAGTAGTAGTACTTGAGCAGCATTTGGCTTTCTCCTCTACCTGGAGCATGGGGATGATGATATTCAGAGCTAAGCATGCTGAAGCCACCAGGAGAGAGATACCATTCTCATGTCAAGAGTCTAAAGGGGGAAATTGAGGCACAGGGACAAACTGTGGTCTTGAATGGACAGTAAAAGAGGCACAATGTAGGGATTTCCTTTCAAGGAGGGTGGCCATCTCTGAATGCCAAGGGATGGGTGCTTTGCTCTCCCTGAGCAGCTTCACCCTTACACAGTTTTTGCCTTGAAGTAATCCTTGAGCTGAGCAGTAAGGAACCATACCATGAGGTCATGGGAAGTTGAGTAGCCCTAGGTTGTCAACCAGCAACAAGTCCACAGAGAAGGGCAGAAAAAGGGAAAGGGGAACTAGTCTGACCCTCAGAAAAGTGTGTGCTGCTCCTGGTTTCCAGGCTGCTGTGGCCAAAGGTCTGTTTGTGTTTCCCAGGTGTGGAGGCAGGTGCTATATATCTCTGCAGCTCACCACCCGCTGCTGTGGCCTGAACTCAGAGCCCTAACTCGAAACCTGCTTTTTCCTGCCTTCACCACAGGGCTGGAAGCCCAGACATGTCTACCCTACTTTCCTCACTAAATCCTCTGGGTTCTCTCCCTAGCTCAGGATCTTTCCGAGCTGCAGAGACCTTGGATAGAAACCATAGAGTTCTATTGTACCCTTATTCAAATAAAAACTTTCATGAATGTCCAATTACCTAAAATTTATATGCCGAGCATCTCTGGTGCAAGCTGGGCTACTGGAGGGCGCACACTCCTGGTCATTCAGCCTGACCTTTCCTCCCTCATCCCAATCTCTGCGGGGTGCCAGGATGCCCAGGAAACTCAGTTTGGAAACCACTGATCCACCACTTCCACCTCCTGGTTTGTTAGATGCTGAATCTAAGAAATTGGGGGCTAACAGGGGGCTCCATTCAGGATCGTGTCTTCTCCGTGAGATTCAGCATCATTTGGCAGTGATCCCATGGATGTTAGAGGCCAGACATTGTTCTACGCCCTCCATGGTGCTTGTTTCTCATCTCCAACCAAAGTCAGTTGAGTTAAGGGATAGGGAGTTGAGCAAGCTCAGGTCTCTGCCCTGCCATTTACCTGAAGTCAGACTAATAATGCCCCTGGAACCTCAATTTCTTCAACTGTAAAATGAGAGTAAATATCTTGAGCAGCTCTCATAAAGCTGCTCTGAGCACAGTGCAGCAGCCTGAAGGAGACCCCAGCGCCTGGCATCAAAGCAGTCCCTGGTTGCTTGCTTCGCTCCCTCTTTACCCTCTGCCTTGTTCCTCTAGGCCTGGGACTCGGTGAACCCCGTGATAGCTCTTGCCTCACACATCTGTCTGATCTCTTCAGGAATCAGAATGGGAAAGCTTGCTTGAGAAGTACTTCCTGCACAATGATGATTCTAGGGAAGAGAGATTCAGGATGAGAGGGAGGAAGCCCTCAAGCATACAGAATGTGGCCACCTAGATGGGACAGGATTGTTCCCTTGGGGGTCAGAGTCCTGGATTCCTGGAGGAGAGAGGGGACCAATCTGACAGACAGGGCAGAACATACTCTGGCCACTGACCAGGCCTGGCTCCTCTGCCCCCCTGCCCCTCATGGTCCAGCCCAGAGCTTGCACAACAGCCTAGCTGACTGGCACTCCCCTGAGAGTCTCAGGAAGTCCCCCTTGTCCCCCCTTGACCTTTGACCCCCTTCAGCCTGCTGGAGGCGGAATTCCAGGCAGATGTCCTCTCTTTTACCTTCTGTTCATGGTCATTTCCCTAAAGGCTGAAGACATCCCAAACCCCCACCTTACCGTTCATCCTTTCCCATGCTTTCTGGTATAGACCAGCAGGAGCCTCCACTGGGGCAGCTCCCCACATGAGCCAGGGAGGATCCTTGGCCACACCCAGAAAAGATACTTGGGATATGCTGTCTGAAGGGGTCAAGCTTCATGGAGATTGCCCCCTATACACAAGTGCTCCTGACTCCAGACATCATCCTAGGTGTCCTGCCCAACTCTATCCCTACCCAAACCCCAAGACGCAAGGTGGGAACAGCAAACAGAGTCTCCTCCCTCCCTGCATCTTCTGAGCAGTCAAAGTCCCTTGATACTGTTCGACATTAAACCATGCTGCGCCTCACGGACACTCAGTTTCACAATCAAATAATTCCCTTTGGTTTTCTAGCGGAATTTTTGCTTTTATTTTTTAAGGTTTCTTGGCCTTTTTTTTTTTTTTTTTTTTAAGCAATTGGTCTAAATTTGTCATCACACATCCCCCATTTCCGCCCCTCAGGGCCTCCTTTTCATCCCCTGGAATCTGGAAACCATATGTGTGGGCAGAAACCCCCCAGCATCCCCCACCGCACCCTGACCCAATGTGGCCTCCACAGGGCCAGCGGTTCTAGCTGAAGAAGAGCCTATGCTCCAGGTTGGGGCTAGAAAGGGAGTTTCTTTTTGGACCTTCCCAGCTTAAGCAGTGGCAAGGTCGTGTGGTCTAGTGGTTAGGGCTAGACTACAAGGGTTCTGTCCCCAGCAATCTTTTAAAAGTTAGAAGCCTAGGAAAATCCCCTTGTTACTAAGGCCTCAGTTTCCCTATTCAATGAAGGGCTCAGAGCTTCACTAGCTACATCATCTCCTACCTGCCTGGGCAGAAAAGAAATTTCAATCCAAAATTTCTGCTCTGTCACTTACAAGCTGTGTGACCTTGACAAATTGCTTAATCTTTCTGAACCTCAATTTCCTCATTGATAAATTAGAGGCTTCTGTATCTACCACCTGGTTAAATAAGAAAACATATTCGCAAGGGCCTTTCGCCAAGCATGCTGTAAAAGCCCAATAAATAGTCATTATTATTAATAATAAACATAATGCAGGATGAGTGTGTTCTCAGCGGGCTGCCTTGGGGCCGGGCCTGTCTGCCCTACCTATCCTGCTGGGCTGCCCTGCCCAGACCTTCTCTGGGTCTCCCTGGGCTCTAGAGGGGCAAGGATGCATTCCCAGTCCTTGTGGATCTGGGTTGAATCCCTGCTGCTCTGTCCCTGTCTCCATGACAACCCCAGCCCCTCCTCTCCTTCCTTCCTCCAGAGCTTTCTGTTTACTGTAAACAGCTGCCCCAGCTCAGTGGGCTGATCCCGCCTAGGGCCAGCCAGACCCTCTCTGAACTGGGGACTGGCTTGGTAAGTGAAGGTCCAAGCACAGCATCCTGGGCTCCACAAAGCCTTGAACAGGCTCAGCTTAACCACCTCAACTTGCGGGGAGGGGAGGGGACCAGGGGAGGGGCTTGTCTCCTCAGACCAAGGCACCCAGGGCCTCAGAGACATGGAGCAGATGGAGCGTAACTCAGGAGGACCACACCAAGACAGCCTGGTGGAAAGGTCTCTGGCTTGGCCTCAGATTGACCTGAGTGCAAATCCTGATGTGGATTTGCTCACCATGAGACCTTAGGCTGGTCATTTAACTTCTTTGAGGCTGACTCTGTTTATTGATTTGTAAAATGCAGATAATAATATCTCCCTCAAAGAGTTGGCTGGCATGCAAATCAGTTTGATAACGCTCAGAACTTTGCATGTTGCTAGCCTACCATGACAGTGTCTGGGTTTATTATTCCACTTCTTAGATCCTCTTGTGCCCAGGGCCCTTGTACAAGGTCCTGCCTATTCCTTCATCTGGCATTCCTCAACCATGCGTACCTACACACACGCTCAGAGCACAAATGCCTCAGACACAGACCTCAGTAATGAAAGGAGGTTCACAACTATCAGAAGCTCTGGAGACTTCATGAGGGTGGAGGGAGAGACTAGCTGTTTCCGAAACCTCTACCTGGGCCTCAGTGAGGTCCACTGGGGCTGGGACATGTGTATGCCCCCAGCACAAGGTCACTACTTGTCTTTGGCATTTCACACACCTTCCCAGCCCAGCTGTGCTTGGTGCAATAGTGCAAGGAGTGCTGTTTGGCTCTTCTTCCCTGCAGTCAAACTTTCAGGGCAAGACAGTCTGGGGTATGAGATTCCCAGCTCCCAGCTCCTGATCAGCCCGCAGTGGTGGTGGTTCCTTCTACTCTCCAGTGGCTTTGGAAGTGCTGGCCAGTTTGGGTTGAGATTCAGACCTGCCATTCCTCTAACCACCAGCTCTCTCCAGAAGGCCTGGGGACAGAACCTGGGGTGAGGCAGGGGCATTCATTGATTTGACTCATTTCCCACAGGCCCATGAGTAAGTATGGCTCTGGATTTCCAGACCCTCACCCCTCCCGGAGATGCCCCTTGGGGTCTTCCAGGGTTGGGTCACTGTGGGTTCCATGTGCAGCCCTAGCTTTCCTTACAGAGTGGTGAGTAAGAGCCTGAGTCTTGTGACCTACCTGACTTGCTGCCCCGACACACCGCCACCCGCACCCATCCTAACTGGAGTTTCTGTCCTCACCCCAGCCTGGGCTATAAAAGAAAGGAGAGGAGCCCCTGGTACTGAAGTCAGCCCCGAGGGCTGGGCTGGAAATCCCCCACTTCTTACCTTGGCTGCTTGAGGAAACAGCCTCCCGGCAGAGGGCCGCCTCCCGCCAGGGACTTTTCTCATGGGGATGACATGGACCCCAGCCTACCAAGCTGCACTTCAGCCACCCTAGAGATAAAGGGAGTGTGCCAATCACAGAAGACCACTCTACCTTCTGTAGGGAGCATGGCATGACCTGGGACTTAAGCAGGCCCAAAGGGGCCATGGCAAAGGGAGGCCCTGAGGATGGTTCTATACCTAGAGCTCACCAGCTCCTCCCCCTCTCCCTTCCCCCAGCACCTAGTCTGAAGGGACTTCTGAAAGGATAGAAAGCCCTCGCTACCTCACTATCTCATCACCTTCTAAGGTGACTTTCTCTCCTCTCTCTCTTCTTTCTCTTCTTTTCTTGAAACAGGGTCTTCTTGTTGTTGCCAGACAGACTCGCCATACCTGGGCTCAAGAGATCCTCCTGCCTCAGCCTCCCAAAATCTTAAACTGTAGGTTCACATCACCAATGCCTACTGAAATAAAGTTTGAGGGCTGTTTGTTTGTTTGTTTGTTTGCTTATTTGTTTTGAGTTTGTTTTCTTTTGTACCAGGGATTGAACCCAGGGGTGCTTAACCACTGAGCTACATCCCCAGCCCTTTTTATATTTTATTTTGAGACAAGGTCTTGCTAAGTTGCTGAGGCTGGCTTTGAAGTCACAACCCTCCTGCCTCAGCCACCCGAGTCTCTGGGATTACAGGCATGTACCACCACACCTGGCCTATTAAATATTTTTAAAGTTCAATTTGTTTTTTAGTTAAAAAATAATTCTAAACAGAAATTTTATCACCCAGTCCCTAGCAGATGTCTTGCTGCCTTATGCACAAAATTGTCACCTTGCAGGAGGCAAGGGGGGGGCTCTTTTTTCTTCATACACTGTGAACCACAGACAATGGAGTAAATTGCAGCTGAAACCCTCTATTTATTGCTAACTTGAAAAGTTTAGTCATCTTAAGCAAGGCCCTGTTGCTGCAGTGTGGTAACCCTGTCGGCCCCACCCTGAATGTTCAGGCAGACTCTCCCCAGGA
Source organism: Aplodontia rufa (assembly GCA_004027875.1). NCBI lineage: Eukaryota > Metazoa > Chordata > Mammalia > Rodentia > Aplodontiidae > Aplodontia > Aplodontia rufa. The sequence continues at coordinate 13,530 of PVKS010004513.1, forward strand.
CCATGGTACCCCAGCGCAGAAGGTGGGAATTCATCAAGGAAGAATGCACCCTGCATGTGTGCGTGTGTGCGTCCGGAGTGCACCATTCAAACAAAACCTGCTTTCTGGACTGCAAGCCGCACAGGTACTGAGATATCTGCCCTTAACCCTTCTGACCATACCAGAAGAACCCCTGGCATTGAATCAGATACTTTATTATCTCATCTGTGTACTCACAACAGGTAAGTGAAGCAGACATCAACATGGCCATGTTGGAGGTGGGGAGCTCAAGGTACTTAGGGTGCAGCAGGAAATTGCCCAAAGTCATAGTGTAGCAGAGGTGGGACTCCTGTGTGCTCCCACCTTTCCTAGGCTGTCCCTCCTCCTGGTCTTCTCCCAACCTAGTCCTGCAGGACTGCGAGATGGTTCTGAATTCTGATCTGAAGCACAAATCCCATGCTGGGGGTGAGGGGTGGGGGTAGCCTACCCTTCCTGCCTCACTAGAGAGAAGGCTAGCCCTAGGACCCTCTCCCTGTCCTTGGACTTGGGGTTTAGCCAATTGGCAACACTTTCAGCAAGGAGTTGAGGAGCGGGACCTGGCTTTTCCTCCAGGCCAGAGCTGCCCCCTGGCTCCAGCTCACCCTGCTGACTCTGGGGCCAAGGCTTCCTCCTTCTTTCAAAAGCTCAGCCCTTTGAGGGTAGCAGAGGGGGAGGATGAAGGCGGGCTCAACCTCCAGTTCCCCTCCCCCCTCACTGACAGCTGTAATCTGCTTGGGAAAATCTCTTTTTTTTCCGCACAGGAAAAAATATTAGTTGTCCCGATAACAAGGAAAACAAAATCCAGCGCAGGGCATCAGAGACTTCCTGAGGAGGGAAACAATGTCCAGGGAGAGCTCAGTGAAGGTCCTAGCTGGGAGGCTGAGGGGGAGCCGAGAGAGGACACTGGTCCAGTCCTATCCGGCCAGCGGGGGAGGGGGATGACAGATCTAGGAACTTGGAAAAAAAGATTCCCCCCAAAAAACCTTGAAGTCTGGGCTGTTGAGCTACATCCGGGAAATGATTCAGGGTAGGATCACAGCCCCGCATGGGCCAAGCCCCTTTGCTCAGGTGCTCCAGAGCCCACCTCTCCTCCCTCCCAGTCACTAGGTCCTAGGCCCTCCCCGAGACATTTTACCTTGTCTGCCCACAGCTGCTTCTCTGGGTAACTTTCCACTGGGGCAGGGGAGTGGGTCAGGTAGGGAGGATATCTCTAAAGACCTTGTCCCTGAGCCAGGAGTCTCTTGCCCTTTGCTCTGGGACCCTCAGTTGCTTGGTCCAGTGTGTAAGCAAGAGCACCAAGAACCTGGTGAGGGGAGGGCAAGGAAGGAGGAAAGGAAGCCCCAGTGGTGGCCCTGTGCTCCCACTTGTGCTACCTCTTAACCCTGGTTGCTCACTGGGTCACCTGGGGAGCCTTTAGAAAATACCAATCCCTCCTAGGCCTCATCTCAAACCAATTATGTCAGAAATCTTTAGGGAGCAGCTCAGGTGATTCTTGTGTTTGGCCAGAGCTGAGAACCTCTGTTCCATGACCCTGTAATCCCCTCCATTACACTATCAGCACTGGCCCCTCAAAAGTGACCACCTAAGCCATTGGCCTCCTATGGTGCCTGCAGAATTCCCCACCCCAGCTGGAGGCCAGCTGCCCAACCCAACAGCAGGTTCTCTGTTCCCCTACCCCCTCCCTCCTGCCCACTCTCTTTCCCCCAGGCAATGATGCCTGGGGCCTTTGTTTTCAGCCAAGGAGAGTGTGACCAGAGATCTACCCACAGTTTAATTACAGCCCCATAGGCTGGCCACTGTCCTCACTCAACCTGCTCAGCTTAGCTCCCTGCTCAGCATCAGTCCCACAGCCCATAGCCCAGACCAGCCTGGAGAGGTTCCCCCTACATACCAGCTTTGTTTTAAAAAGACCTGAGGTCCCTTCCCTATAGCACCCTCAGCCCTTGGGTACTCTTGGGGAGCTCTGGGCTCTGAGCACAGAAGCTGTGTCTTTCCCAAGCATCCAGGACTCTGACAGGTTGCTGCTGCTGTGCAGGACAAATCCTAGGCCTCCATGGTGAACTCACAAACTCAAAGTCAGAGATGATTTTTGTCTGGTTCGTTTTTTGTTTTTTTTTTTTTTTTTTTTTTTTTAGATACTGCTGGGGATTGAGCCCAGAGGAGAGTTCTACCCTTGAGCCATATCCCCAGCCTTATTTATTTATTTATTTAAAAGAGAGAAAGAATAATTTTTATTTAGTTTTTCATGTGGCCTTTGTTGCTCCAACACTCTGTTGTGTATGTGGGGCTGGAGTTCAAACCTGCATCCTCTCGTGTGCCAGGCAAGTGCCATAACTGCTGAGTCACCTCTCCAGCCCCCTTTTTGTTTTGAGACAGAGGCTTGCTAAATTGCTTAGGACCTTGCTAAATTGCTGAGGCTGTCCAACTTGTGATCCTCCTGCCTCAGCCTCCTGAGTCACTGGGATCACAGGTGTGCACCGCCACACCCATCTTCTGGTTCATTTTTTCTTGTTCATAGCATGTACCAGTCACCAGTAGGTGCTGTGATCACCTGCTAAGTCTGTGAGAAATAATGCACATGAAGAAAGTCACAGTTCCTGCTCTCAAAGGGCTTTTCAGAAGAAAAGGAAGTGCCATTTGTTTTCTCCAGTTATCCCTGGGAACTCCATACCAGCAGGGTATAGCAAAAATTGCAAGTATTCCATAAATGTTTGTCGAATGAATATTTGCTTAAGAGGAGCATAGAATGATGTCCCATCCATGGTATTACAGATAAAGAGAAACATCTTGGGGCTGGAGCGGTGGCTCAGAGGTTTCGGTGCTTGCCTGGCACACACAAGGACCCAGGTTCAAACCCCAGCACCATGTATACAACTAAGTGTTGGAGCAACAAAGGCCATGTGAAAAACTAAATAAATGTTTCTCTCTTTCTCTGTCTCTCTTACTGTCCCTCTCTCTTAAAAAAAAAAAAAAAAGAGAGAAATATCTCAGGAGTCAGGGACAGGGTAAGGTGCTAATTGTAGCAGATGTTGGCGGGCAGGGAGAATAGGATGAGTCAGGTCCTACAGCCTGGCCAAAAAGAACTCATGAAGTTCCCTCTTGGCTCTCAGCCAGGCTTTTGGCATCTGAGGGGGCTTGCAAGTGCCCAGGGTTTGTCCAGAGGGCCTGCAGATTATCATGCCCTCTGCCCACCTGGAGGATAACTAGAGAGCCTGAGAGGCAAGACCACAGAGCAGCTTTTTCTTCCCTCTAAGGGGCCCTCCATATCCTGGGATTACTAGGGGTCTCCCCTGTCCCTCTGGACAAGCCCAAGCCAGACCCAGCCCCCATAATAGCACTTTCCAAACAGGTGGAAGATGTTCTGGACACGTGGCCACCTGGCTGTGGGAGAGGGGAAGCCCCAGTTCATGTCTCTGGGGCTTCTGAGTCCCCAGGGAGACATGACTGGTGGAGAAGCCACAGCCTGCTCCCCATAAGCTTAGGCTCTGACCCTCGGCCTGGGTAGTGGGGAAAAGGCCTTGGGAGCTTGGAGCAAGAGGGCCCATGAGGGAGGGGGTCCAATCCCAGCTGCCTAGCAGTAGGTACTAACAGGCACGCCGGGGGCAGCAGAGATGGGGGGGGGGGACACCACCACCTGCTTTTCCTTGTTTTGTTTTCAGGGCACTAATTACTGTGCTGAGCTCCGAGCTGCCTAATGAGGCCGTTTGGATTTCCTGTTGTTCTGGCTTCCCAAGACCCTTAAAGGGACAGCATCATACTGGGAGCATGCACTGGGTGGGACACTAACCACTCTGGTGGGGTTGAGTACAGAGGGGCTCTTCCTGGGCTCAGCCTGCAAGCCAGGGGCAGTGAGAGGAGGAGGGGCTGGTCCAGTTCACTGCTCCCACACCCTCCATGAGGGCCCGCTCAGAGTGCCCACTCCGGAAGCAGGAGCTTCAGAACTGGCCAGAGTGCAGGGTGGGGAGGAGGAGGTAAGGAGGCCAGGGCTGAGGAGGAAAGGCTGGTGATGTCACCAGTGCCCAGACTGTGAGAACCACTGCCGCACAAGGCAGGAGGGAAATGCTGTGACGTCCTGTCCCCCCCGCTGGAAAATAAACACTTGTTGTCTGAGTAGCCAGTGCCACTTCCGAAGGGGCAGGCTGGTGTGGACAGAGGCCCAGAAACAGGCCAGACCCTGGCAAAGGTCTATGGGTCCGGCTGCCCCTAACTCAGCCCTTCTATTGCACACCACCCAACAAGGCTCACAGGATGCAAGTGCTCTTTCTGCACCTAACAGCTCTGCTTAGCTCATGGAAGAGCTCAGCATGGCTGGGAGTCCACTTCCATGCTTGCTGCAGACTGCCCATGGACTGGCAGAGCAGGTGAGGGGGCACCATCTGCCTGCCTCCGATTTGAGACACAGCTTCAGTCCCCGGACCTACCCCAAGTGCCTCTTGGGCTGTAAACACCCAGGCTGGTTCTCCTGAGCCTTAGGAGGCCTGGCCTGTAGCGCCCTCCCCCACAGACAGGGTGACGACATTGTTGTTCTTATACGGGGCCTTCCGTCTGCAGTTCCGGCTCCACTAAATGGTGGGAATGAGGGTCTACAGGACAAAGCCAGCCTGGTTCCCGCAGCCACCTCAGAATGGACGGAATCCCCATTGTGTGCGGGCGCCCCGTGCCCGCCCTCCCTTACCCTCTCCGGACATGCCAACAAACAGCTCATTGAGCCTGGGGAGGGGCCCGAGGGACAACAATGTCCCCCAGCGGGCCAGGGCAGTGAGCTCAGCTGGGGGTGGGGGCTGCCATGGAAGCTGGAGGGTGATGATCTCAGCCTGGGGAGGGTTGGTCCGTGAGACAGGCTGACCTGAGCCTGGCCTTCCCCATGAGGCCAAGAAGGGCTGACCTGGACAGCCTCACCCTGGCTGCCCCACCCCTGGCCAAGCTGCAAACAGATCAGCACTTCTCACTCTTACACTGCCCCTACCCTGGACGCCAAACAGGTGCAGCAGGCAGGCCCAGGGTCCACGCAGAGCCATCCCAGACCCAAGAGGCTGGTGGACCCTTCCTCTGAATGTGCCATTCTGGAAGCCCTCAGTGATGTTTGACCACTAGCTCACACTGAAAGCATCAGGACTCAGAAGAAGAGAACACGTTTTCTATAACCAGAACCATCTAAAGTTTGTGGGGCAGTCTGGGGAGAAGGTGAGAATTCTGTCCCTAGTTACAGAATTGCTATACATACCCTTGAGAGTTTGCTCACCTTGAGTTTATATCTAGAAGCTTCTTGATTTGGGGCCCTGGTCATTCCCCCTAGACACCTCTGGACTCCCTTTGTGAGTTCCTAGCCTGATCCAATACTTTCTCCTGAACCAGGCAAGTCTGGGTTGCCAGGTAAGACCTCAGGCCTCTGAGGGCAAAAGGGGGAGGTGGGGAGGGCTGGCCAGGAGAGTGACTCACAGTTCAGAAGCTGGGAAGTCTGATGCTAGTCTAATGTTTGCAAGGGTCCATCTGGAAAATAGGGGGTTAAAGGAGGAGCTGCCAATAAGGAAAGCATGGGGTCTGTCCCAGCAAGCCATCAAGACTCTGACATTCTCAAGTCCCCAGCCATCTACTCATGGAAGCTGCCAACTCAGGGCCAAGACCTGGGCATCAGTGCATACTTGGCAGCAGCCACAGATGCAGAAAGACTCTTCACTGCTTCTGGCCTGCTCTCTGTGCCTCCCTGCCCCAGACCACCCTGTGTGCCACAGATGGTTGCTGCACACCTTCCTATGCTCAAGAACCCACAGTCAGTCAAGTTGGAATTCATCTGCCTGTAGGGTTTCCATACCCAAGTTATCTAAACTCATGTCCAACCTTCTGCATGTGAAGACTCCGCCTCAGCTCTTACTTCATTTGCACTCTGATCATAGGCCTCTTTCACGCACCCTGCCAGGAATTCTCTCCCTCTCTTTATCTAGGTTCTGGTCCTCTTCCAGTCTCAGTGCAATCCCTCCTCCCCCAGGAAGCCTCCTGTGATCCTTGGGATCTCGGTCCCCCTCTGAATCCTGGTTCCACAGACTGTTGTTCATGTCCCCCGGAGACAGAGAATGAAACCGAGGGACACTGAAGCAAGCATGGTAGACAGATTTTATTTATTTATTTATTTTTCTTTAAAGAAAGAAGGGACAGTGAGAGAGAGAGAGAGAAGCAATTTTTATTTAGTCTTTCAGTAACTTTCATTCCTCGGACACTTCGTTGTGTATGTGGTTCTGGGGTTTGAACTCACGTACTTGCGCATGCCAGGCAAGCGCCATAACCATTGAGCCACAACTCCAGCCTCCGACAGATTTTATTTTAAGAAAATAGTAGAAAGCAAATCATAGGGAAAAGAACAGACTTCCCCCACAGTGGGAGAAGGGGACAGAGCCGAGAGGCACTTACGTCTGCCTTTTTTTTTTTTTTAAAGAGAGAGGGACAGAGAAAGAAAGAGAGAGAGAGAAAGACAGAATCAATTTTATTTAGTTTTTCATGTGGCTTTCGCTGCTCCAAGACTTTGTTGTGTACGCGGTGCTGGGGTTTGAACTTTTGTACTCGTGTATGCCAGGCAAGAGCTGTAACCACTGAGCCACTGCTCCAGCCCTTAGACTTGCCTTTTTTATAGACTGTTCTCCCTTCAACTGGTTATCATCTCCCTTTCCCCAAACCTAGGAAATGGGTGCGGGAAATTCTGGTTAGGTCCAACCTCAGGTTTGGGCCTCAGGCATTAATAGAAAGAATGTGGCTCCTTGCTTAGCAGAAGCGAGTGTCTGCATCTGGAGCCACCTTGTCAGACCCTTCCTACTAGCGTTGGGGCATGTGAAATTGATCTTAAAAGAAAAAGAACCAGGTTTCCCTTGATTGACTCGAACATTCTTCCTACTCTGACTGCCTAACTTTCCCCCCGTCTCACTCTTCTAATTAAGGAAACTTTTACTGCTGTAAAAGATGGGAAATTGGGCAATGACTATTTTTTAGCTACTTCAGGCTGAGAGGGGGCAAAGAGGGGCGAGCAGTTTGGGTTTCCTTCTAAGAATGTTCGGGTCAATTAAGGGGTCCACAATAAAGGCTGTCTGGAGTGTTCATGGGTGGCTCCATCTTCACCATCAGGAGTTCGACAGATTTTAACTTGGAATGAATAAGCTGAACTAAGATATCAAAAACTTAATGTCAGGGGCTGGAGCAGTGGCTCGGCGGTTACAGTGCTTGCCCGGCATGGGCAAGTACATAGGTTCAAACCCCAGCACCCACATACACAACTAAGTGTTGGAGGAGCAAGGAAAACCATGTGAAAAACTCAATAAAAATTGATTCTCTCTCTCTCTCTTTCTCTCTCTCTCTCACTGTCCTTTTCTCTTAAAAAAAAGTTAATATCAGAAAGAAAATTAACATTGAGTCTAAGAGAGTGAGAACTGAGTCTGTTATATGACTCCTCAAAGACAAACACGTAGTGTAATTGAGAGTCTAGGGGTGTACAGAAAAAGGCATCTAATACAGTAAACTAAGTAGCAGTAGCTAGGATCTCAAATGAGAGAGTATAAGGATTAGGCATCACAAAGGGGAGGGGAATGTCTGCCTCATTAATTACCTTAAGGTCTTGGAGTAGGTGCCATTCCGCATTTGGTTTTTGGACTCCTAAAACAGGCATGCTATTTCCTCTAGAGTGGAAAGACACAGGGATCCTTTAGGGCTACTTTAACTGAACTGTACTTGTTGATTGCCCAATTCTGCTTTTAGTGGCCCATACTTCAGGGTTTATATGCACTTTTGAATCAGAATTAGAGTTAGCCGGGACATTGAAAGAATGAAAGACCTTGTGAAATCCTCGGGAAGTTTTTTTTTGGTTTTTTTTTTTTTTTTTTTTTTTAAAGAGAGAAGGACAGTGAGAGAGAGGGAGAATGAATTTTTATTGAGTTTTTCACATGGCTTTCATTGCTCTGACACTTAGTTGTGTACGCATGTTACTCGCGCATGCCGAGCAAGCGCTGTAACTTCTGAGCCACCGCTCCGGCACCCCCTGCCTTTTTTTTTTTTAAGAATAAAGAAAAGCTATATGGAATCTTTCCAATTTTCTTCTTTGTGCCAAGAGAAGAGAGTACAAGAGAAGAGAAAACTCTGCAAGAATTAGAGTCACCTGATATTCTGGGGCCTGTCCTATCAGCTTCCTAAAGCTGTCCCTGTTACATTATCTCCAAAAGTATAAGAATATAGGCCTCATAAGTGTCTCTAAAAACTTGGAACCTGAAGCAGCTGGCCTTTCCAGATCCTTTCCATCTATCACTCCTGCTAGAGTCTCAGAGTACAGGAAAAGAGTCAACAGTCCCTTAGGCCTCACAGCTGCTTGAATTTAAAGTGGCACTTTAAGCCTTCCCCCCCCATCTCAAACTGGTTTAGGCCCTTGAACATGTACTTGAATATGTGGTTTGCATTTTAGATGGCTATCAGGCAGATAACTAGCAGGCATTCCCTTCCCTTTTGCAAAACAAACTGAACTGCAAAATGATATTAAAGTTTATATTTTTCTATGGTGGCCAAGAAAATGAGGTCTCCATCAGAGAGTGGGTACTGAGACCAAGCTTTGCAGTAGAAGAAAATAAGATGCTTTTTCTTGAGTGTTTGTGGGTCAAATTTATCCCAATTTTTCAGCATGCAGGCCACTGGAGAACCTGGCGTAACTTGTGAGATTGAAGCTCCCATCTGAATAAGAAAAAAGAACAGAGCTCAGATGCCCATGCTAAGGAGACTGTCTTTTTGCCTTTTGGGGCACCCTTTCAGGGGGCTTCTGAGGGTGAACAATCCCATCTCTCCTTTCCATATATCCTGCTGGATTTATTGTTGTCTCACCAGCGAGGATGTAGAGGTCTTTGTTTGCCACATGCCAAAGACCTAAGGGAATCTAGACTTGGTGGCATTACTGGTATTCCCTTGGCCACTATATAACTTCCAAATACAATGCCCCACAATAGAAAGGCAGCCTATAGTCAGCTGTGATTAGGTCATCCCCTGGTAAGGAGCAAAAGAGAACAGCATTGGCTGCACCAAGCCTGCGTAGCTTCCTGCAGCAAGGAAACTGTCTATTTGGCTAAGGGGCATCTTCCTGATCTTGGAGCCTCTAACAATCAGCAGTTCCATTTTTCCTTTCATGACCTGCAACCGAGGCCTCACTCAGCATGGAGGATAATCTAAGGGAGGATATTTGCCAACTAGTAGTGCCTTTAAAAATTTGCCTTAGATGTTTCCCTTTCCTTGAGTTTTCATACTGATAGGCCCATGATTTTATATTATGTCTCTCAATTTGAAGTGGGAGGGAAGCCTGTTAGTGCTGTGGGTGAGATCCCCACTAGAGAAGAAAAATGTTTTGGCTTCCTGAACTAGGAGAGATGAGAGGTGGTTTACTCTGAGACAGAACTTTTTGATTTCTTCCTGCCAGATGAGGGGGTTACAGAAGAAAAGGTGTTAAAGCTAGGGGAGCTCTATCTTGGCAATCTTTGAGAAGGGTTCCCTGTTTAAGAGGTGGATACTGAGGACAGATAGAGTAAAAACATTTCAGAAGAGGGAGAGACGGCTTGGCTCACCTCTTTCCCAAAGACCTTAGATCAGACCAAGACTTTCTCTCAGGATCTGAGATTCACCCGGTGAGGGTGAATCTATTGGGCCAAGCCAGTCAAAAACAAAAAGAAACAGATAATGGTTGATGCTGGTACCCCTGAGGGCTGTCAAGGCCAGACTCAGGACAAGAGACCTTTTTGCAGCACTGGAGAATCGCCCCAGTCAGCTGCCTTCAGTTGTCTCAAGCCTTCCTCTATCCCATGCACCAACTTTCTCCCACAGAAAGGAAACTGGAGCAAGTTAGGACTGATGGTCCCAACACCCGGGCAAAGGGGAATCAGTGTTGCCTGCCTAGCAAGTCTGTCACGTGATCAGCAGCCCTGATAGCTGACTATCAGGTGCCCTGTGTTTCAAGAGACTTCATCCTCTAAGGAAAAAGCACAAAGGTATCTTCCTACAAGTTAGTAAAGGCCCAGTTTGTTAACAGAGGGGACTTAGGCCCTTCCTTATGACCTATTCTATGGAAAATATCCTTTTCTCAACAGGTAGAGTCTGATCAGAGAGGAAAGGGGGCGCTTGGGAGGAATGAGCATCGTGAGAAGAGTTTGGCTCATATGGAGGTGCATATTTCTGGGCCGTTAGCTCAGCACCGTCTAATTGACTGGTTACTTATAGGATACCCCTAAGGGCTGTTGGGAGAGGAGGTTGGGGAGAAGCCTTTGGGATACACCAGGGAATATCCCTGGCCAGAATCTCTCAATTGCTTCACTCTTTCGCTTAACTCCTCACATCCAAAGTTGATCAGGATCGGGGGCAACTAATGCCAGACACACTCCAAGCAGAGACAGAAAAGTTGGAAATGACCCTCCCACAGCCTAATATGCCTGACCCGAAGGCAGGGGATTAGGAACTGTAAAAGGACATGAAACCTGTCATCGGAGACTCAAGACTGGCAGACATACTAATCACATTTAAGTGACCGATGGATGCCCAGTTTATTGTCCTCCGGAAACAAAGAGACAGAAAGATGCAGGCTGCACCTTGCAGAGAGCTTACCTCGATGGTCATCTTATCCACATGCCAGGTGCACCCCCATCTAATGCTGGTTTGGTGGAAGTTGGGTTCATGTCCCACGGAGACAAAAAAAGAAATGGAGGGACAGTGAAGCAAGCATGGTAGACAGATTTTATTTTAAGAAAAAACAGAAAGCAAAACATAGGGAAAAGAGAAGACTTCCCCCAGAGTGGGAGAAGGGGACAGAGCCGAGGGGCACTTAGGTTTGCCTTTTTTTTTTTTTTTTTAAGAGAAAGGGACAGTGAGAGAGAGAGAGAGAGAGAAAGAATCAATTTTATTTAGTTTTTCATGTGGCTTTCGCTGCTCCAAGACTGTTGTGTACGCGGTGCTGGGGTTTGAACTTTTGTACTCGTGTATGCCAGGCAAGCGCTGTAACCACTGAGCCACCGCTCCAGCCCCTAGGTTTGCCTTTTTTATAGACTGTTCTCCCTTCAATTGGTTATCATCTCCCTTCCCCCAAACCTAGGAAATGGGTGCGGGAAATTCTGGTTGGGTCCAGCCTCAGGTTTGGGCCTCAGGCATTAATAGAAAGAATGTGGCTCCTTGCTTAGCAGAAGGGAGTGTCTGCATCTGGAGCCACCTTGCCAGACCCTTCCTACTAGCATTGGGGCATGTGAAATTGATCTTAAAAGAAAAAGAACTGGGGGCTGGAGCGGTGGCTCGGTGGTTACGGCGCTTGCCCAGCATGCGCAAGTACACGGGTTCAAACCCCAGCAACCCACGTACACAACTAAGTGTCATAGCAACGAAGACCATGTGAAAAACTCAATAAAAATTGATTCTCTCTGTCTGTCTCTCTCTCTCTCTGTCCTTCTCTCTTTAAAAAAAAAAAAGAAAAGAAAAAAGAACTGGGTTTCCCTTGATTGACTTGAACATTCTAACTACTCTGACTGCCTAACTTTCCCCCCACCACCCCATCTCACTGTCACACTCCTTTTCATGTGCCTAATCTTATCTCCACATCCCATGGCCAATAAGAACTAAATCATATGTTGCCTGGTGGCCTCACTAACCAGAACCCAGTGTGCACATGGTGGACCTCATCTGAACCTGGATAGCCATTGCACCCAAACTCTGAGTACACAAGTATTGCATGTGAATGTGTGTGCACACACATAGGCCCAGGAAAACTTAACCATGGGACCTACAGCTCCATGTCCCAGATGGAACATGCACTTTGCTTGACTAATTTTCTATTGGTGGCAGTTTTCGTTGTTTGTATGTGGGTGGGTTTTGTTATGTGATGCTGAGAATTAAAACTAGTTCTTGTACATATAAGCACATTCTCCAGTACTGAGCTTCAATCCCACCCCTTGGTAGCTGTTTATTTTTGTTTTTTGGTACTGGGGATTGAACCTAGAGGCTCTTAACCACTGATCTAAATCCCCTGCCCTTTTTATTTTTTTATTTTGTGACAGGGTCTCACTAAGTTGCTTAGGGCCTTGCTAAATTGCTGAGGCTGGGCTTGAATTTACAATCCTCCTGCCTCAGCCTCCCTAGTCATTGGGATTACAGGCATTTGCCACTGTGCCTGGCCTTGGTAACAGTTTTGATAGACTTGTCCCAGTTCTCCCCAACTTCCTCTTCACCTGGAGGACTGTGGTAATGGAGGCTGGGGATCAAACTACATAAGAGAGGAGGGGAAGTCGGATAAGGAAGTCTGCCACAGGTGATCATCATAGGAGTCTCAGCAGCCAGAGTGGCCCAAACAATGGGGGTGTTCACATTGTCTAAGTAAGGTCATATGACTAGGTCAGTGAGCAAAAAACGTTAGTTTGTCTATTTTTCTTCCTCCTTCTCCTCTTCTTCATTTTGTTTTTGTTTTTGTTTTTTTGTTTTTCTTTTTCTTTCAGTACCAGGAATCAAATCCAGACCCTCACATGTGCTAGGCAAACACTCTAAACTGAGCCATAGCCCCAGCTCTTTTTATTTCTTTACTTTTAGAGAGAGGGACAGTGAGAGAGAGAGAGAGAGAATCAATTTTTCATGTGCCTTTCATTGCTCTGACACCTCGTTGTGTACATGGTGCTGGGGTTTGAACCCAAGTCATCACGCGTGCAGGCAAGTGCAATAACCACTGAGCCACCACTCCAGCCCCCTTTTTATTTTTATTTTTTTTGAGGCCATCTCAATAAGTTGTCCAGACTGGCCTCCAACCTTTGATCCTCCTGCCTCCACCCACCCCCAGTAGCAGGTATTACAGATGTACACCACCATAACTGGCTGAGGTTTATCTACTGCTGAAAGTGGAGTTTGCTGAAGCTGTCACTGAAACCCTAGTGCTGTAGATCCTAACTGCTTACTCTTTGTTCTTCAGGGCTGAGGACAGAACTCCAGGCCTAGGCAAGCGCTCTGCCACTGAGCTGAATCCCCAACCCCCCTGTTTACTCTTAATCTGGAATTGCCTATGAGCTTTCGGACCTTCTATTCTATCTGTCCTTTCGCTGCAAATTTCATGTGCCTGAACAGCTCCATTGAGCTTGGTTTTCTTTTTCTTTCTTTCTTTCGTTTTTTTGTAGTAGGGATTGAACCCAGGGGCGTTTACCACTGAGTAACGTCCCCAGCCCATCTTATTTTTTATTTTGAGACAGAGTCTTGCTAAGTTGCTGATGCTGGCTTTAAAAAAGAAAAAGTGAAAGAGAGAGAGGGACAGTAAGAAAGAAAAAGAGAATCAATTTTATTTAGTTTTTCATTTGGCTTTCGTTGCTCCAACACTTCTTTGTGTACATGGTGCTGGGGTTTGAACCTGTATTCTAAGGCATGCAGGCAAATGCCGAAACTACCAAGCTGCCACTCCAAACCCCTGAGACTGGCTTTGAACTTGTGATCCTCCTGCCTCAGTCTCCTGAGCCACTGGGACTACAGGCCTGCGCCACTGCACCCAGCCAATGGGCTTTGTTTTCTGAGAGTGGTACTCAGAGGTTTGGATGTAAGAGAGGCAATATTACATTGGCTCACTGTGACCTAAACTTCTTGGATCTAAGAGAGGACGCAGTTTTTTGTTTGTTTTTTTTAACTCAGGGGCACTTAGCTACTAAACCACATCCCCAACACTTTTTATGTTTTATTTTGAGACAGGGTCTTATTAAGTTGCTTAGGGCTTTGCTAAGTTGCTGAGGCTGGCTTTGAATTCCTGATTCTCCTGTCTTATCCTCCCAAGTCCCTGGTGTATGCCACCATGCTCAGCGAGAACCCAATTCTTTTTTTTTTTTTAAGAGAAAGAGACAGTGTGTGTGTGAGAGAGAGAGAGAGAATCAATTTTATTTAGTTCTTCATGTGACTATCGTTGCTTGAATACTTCATTGTGTACATGGTGCTGTAACCACTGAGCCACCGCTCCAGTCCAAGGACCCATTTCTTAGTGCCTCCAGACCTCTCTGGATTTCTTCCTTGGACAGTCTTGCCACCAAGAGAATTCTCTGGGCTGGAGGTTCTCTGCTAATCATAGGCAAGGCAAGTTATTCATTAGCAAGCATCAGCATACAATTCCCATCTTCTTCAGGGGAGAGTTCAACCTGGATTAACAAGTGGAAAACAGTGTAGACACTCTGTCACAGGAAGTTCTTCCATATGTCTAACCTAAATCCTTCCTGCCACCATTGAAGCCAGTTTCCTCTCATTCTGACCATGGTAGGAGAAGGAGACAGCCGGTTACCATTCTCAGCTTAAGACCCATCACCTACTTGACCAGGGTAGTCAGATTTCTCCTTAGCCTTCTCCAAAGATTAGTGACCTGTGTGCACAAGCAGCTGTTCACAGAGTTGGCACCTGTCCCCAGTTCCTTTCTCTGTGTATGAGAGTATTTGAAACAGTACTTCCTGGTTCAGGCCTAACCCTTCCTTCCAGGGAGACTGCTGAGGACTAAGGCCAATCTGAGTAAGCCCACTCCCAGGTTCCTGCTGCTGCTGGAGAGAGCCAGAGGTGTGGTTCATCTCTTCAAGGCTTCATCAAGGCCTGGGTGGCAGCTGGGATCATAGATCAGAGGTTGTGTGGGCAGTTGAGGAGAGGTCAGAGTTGCTTCCAGGAGATGAGTTGTCCCTTAGTGAAGGAAGCAGGAAGGCACACGAGAATCAAGGACTCCAAGGGCTGGGAGGATGATAGTTCTGTATTAGTGGAAAGCCAGAGGCAGGTAGGAGGGCTTCCCACCTGGCAAAGGTCACAGAGAAAAGAGCTTGCATGATGGGAGAGGGAGAGGAAAAGGACCCCGGAGATTGGTCTGACCAATCTCTGCAGGGGATAGGGAGGTAAGAAAGCTTCTCCAAGGGAGGAAAAACCTCAGGATAGGGAAATTGGTCCAGGAGGGTGGCTGAACCTTTGTTTCTCAGTCCCTGCTCCCTGAACCTACTGTTTCTTCAGCACAAAGTTCTCTTGGCCCAATGACTTCCAGCAGCACCTTTGCCTGTGCCCTCTGTTCTCCCACCCTCTAAGACCTCTCTGAGTACTCTGATCCCTGAGTGACCTGGGTCAGGAGGCAAGGGCAGGCTGGGGCAAGGCCTCCAGCCTGAGGATCTCTACACAGAGGTCTGAGCCTTCCTTCCCTCCCCTGAGCCTTCTGATCACTGGCTAGGGTGGGGACAGGAAGGAGCTAGGGTAGGGGAAGCCAGGGGCTCTGGGAAAGTTGCCGTGGAGGCTGCCCTAAACCCCAGCCTCCTCCATGGCTGGAAATACCCGCTTGTGGCTCCTGGCCCCAGCTTTCCAGGCATCCCCTGGGTTTGGCAGATAAAGCTGGGGCAGCTGCTAGGTCACCATCAAGCTAGCACTTGCAGCCAGGCCTATCTCAGTCTGTGCAGCTGCCAGGTCTTTACTCTGCCTGGCCTCTCTCTTCTCTCCTGAGTGCCCAGGAGACTTGGGGAGAGCTTCCTCCTATCCATCATGAGTCACAGTAAAAAAAAAAAAAAAATCTTCCGGGACCCTTAGCTTCTCCTCTCTTGGGCCCATTGTCTCTGCAGGCCAAAGCTGTTCTTACTGAGGAGAGAGAGCAGGGCTGCAGCGGTTACCCCAGTTCCAGGTACCACCCACACTGGGTCTTTAGAGAAGGCCCAGGAGACAGTACAGGACTAGCTTAGGCCTTCAGGCACCTGGAAATCTGGAGGGACTAGGAGGAGGTGCTTCTGGTCTCTTGAGAAGCCAGAGCACCACTCTGATTCATGTCCAATGGTCCCACCTTCTTGGACATCCTTTACTTGGACCACTTGAGTCATCAGTCACGAGTCATCAGCTAGCCCAATTGATGTCCCCTCTTGGTGACAAAGGGAGGGTTGAGTCTCCCTGAGTTGCCAGTACCCTCAAAGATCAGGACAATTCAGAAGTCCCCTCTTCTTCTCTCCCATGGCCACTGCTCTGAAATACCACCCTGCAGGAGGGGGCTCACATTTGGCCTTGGTGGGAGAGTGATCTCTAGAAGGCCAAGGGCACCTGCAGTTGGTTTACCTTTCACATCTTCTCCAAACCGATTCTCAAAATTCCAGTCTTCTCCCTCAAGAACTTTGTCACACCCTCTTCCCACAAAAGGACCTCTAACAGTTGAACTTTTCCCCTTTCCTCTCCACCCTGACTCTTTGCTCTTTTGTCTCACCCCTTATGAGAGTTTGTCCTCTGCTCTCCTTTCTCTTCCCTGAACTCATCTCTGTCAGAGATTACCTCTCCACTCCAAGTCTGCCGCTGGCTGGCTGCATGTCACCTGAAGGAAGGGAAATAAATTATTATTGTTTATCAGGCCCTGCAAATGGGTAATCTGGTATAGTCCCTCAGTCACCCCCCCAGATCACCATTATTATTATCCCCATTGCACAGATGAGAATACTGAGGTGGAGTTGGGGTAAAATTACCAGGCCAACATCATATGCCTGGGAAGTGCTGGGAGCCAGGTCCCTATCATGTTTATTTACCAGACTGACAAAGGAGGGTGGGCAGAACCCCCATTCCACCTCAGTGTCCACCCTATGCTCAGCCCTCCTGGAAATTCTTCAGAACTCAGTGTCCATGCCCCTCCCCTTCCTTCTCACAGGGGCCCTCACATTTTATCTTCAGTCACTGCATCCTGTTCCTTCCCTGAACACCCCCCCACCCCCTTCCCAAGCGAGTCCTCGAGGCCACGACCAAGTCATCATCTTCCTCTCCTTGGCCAGCCTCAGGTCTGCCCTATGGGGAACCCACTGTCCGCAGGGAAAAACCCGGAGCAGACAGTTCCTAGTAGGGGCTCTGGAGAGAGGTGCACTAGGCCCCGCAGGGCGCCGCCAGCTGAGCGGGAATCCAGTCCCTAACCGCTGGCGCCCCTTGAGGGGAGGGGCTAGGGCGGAGGTGGTTCTGCGGCGGCATCTGTCCCAGGCGGGCGGGAAGCTGCTGCATTAAATTGTAAAATCGATTTATTGACCGGCAGGTGCGAGCAGCGGCAGATGGAGAGTAGCGCTGCCTGGGCGCATCTGCGGGGAGCGGCGGCATCGATCCCGGCCCCCTTCTGAAACCGTCCGTCCTGGTTCATTCTGCCGGCTCATTCGCAATTGCAGGGCCAAGGTCCGAGAAACTGCGGCGCCTGAATGACTAGGGTAGCTCGACGCCCTTCCCCTACCCCCTCCTGACTGCAGTGCCTGGACTGCGCCCCCACGGCTGGCAAGCTTTGCCAGCCCCACTGCCCCAGTTGGCACGCGGCGGGTTGGGCTGACGCGTGGCAGCGCCCTGCGGCAGATGAGGCACGCGCCGGCCTCATTTCAATGTGAATGGATCGAATGGAGCAGCCATGTGGCAGCAACAGTTTGCAAATCTCCCTGCCTTCTGTGCAGCTTTCGGATCGCTGCTCGCTGCACGTGGCCCCTTCTCCGCAACGACCGCAGCAGCGCCCCTCAAGGCTTAAGCGCCCCACCCCAGCCAGGCCTGCTTCCCCGCCCCCAGCCTGCCAGGCCCTCTCTGTGGCCCGGAGCCCACCGAGTTTCTGCCCTTGTGCTGTGTACCGGGTCGAGAGCGCTGTCCCCTGGGAGGGAGGGTGGGGAGTGAAGGGGTAAAACTGTGCTAGAGATCTCAGAGCTGCGCCAATGGCCCTGCGCAAGACTCGTAGCCCACACAGCTGGGAAGAAGTGCAAGAGCTCCACGCAGCTCTTGTCGCATCCCAGTAACCTGGGGTCAGTTGGAGAGCACTGCTTAAGGCAAACTTCGTGTTTCCCGGCCCCAGGTGCTGGTCCTGCCTGCTGGGAGAAAGATGCCAAGTGGTAGTGGCCAAGCGGAGGGGACTGCCAGGTAGAAGACCTCTGGGAACAGTGGCTGTGGGCCTTGTGTGAAATCAGGCCTCCACCCTGCTCTGGCTTCCGACGCGTTGGGCGTTGGAGGGTATGGTCGGCTGAGAAATCCTGATCCCAGGAAGGCTCGCAGTCAGTGGGTGCCCAGGTTGGTCGGGACCTTAGTCTGTGTGGGCTTTCTAAGGTGTGGTCAAGGGTCTACATCCTGAGTAGGGTCAGTAGCCAGTCCAGGTGATCTGTGGCCTCCTTGTCCCCTCACTCCTGCTTTTTGAAGCGCAAGGACGTGAATTTGGTCCTTCTGCCCCTGTGGGGAAGCCAGGAGTTCCAGATGTGTGGTGTCTGTTGAGAAACAAGCCCGTCCTTTCGCTTGGATTCCCTGCCCTTGCTCTGCCAAAGTGGGAAAAATGCCACTCCTGCAGATTGCAGAGGTAGGAGTTACCCAGGGCCAAGGGTGGCCTCCTGGCCAGGTAGTGAGCTTCTGGACAGCTACCCACATGAATAGATGCTTCTGGTGAAGAGGAGAAGTTGACGTTTCATAGAACTCTTGCTTGGATCCCTTGCCTTGCCAGTCTCTGAGGATAACAGTGATACCAACTTTTGTTTGGTCCTTCACAATTTGGGAAGTGTTTGGGGAACATATGAGGGTAGGGCATGTTCCAGATCTACCAATAGTGATTGAGATATCTTCTGTGGGAATGGGTGTCTTTCTTGAGGGTCAGGCAAGTGCCAGCTTCAGAAAAAGATGATGTTTTTATGAACTTCTAGGCCAGGATTTGGGAATGGAAGTGGACAGAGCTAGGCGGGGCTGGAAGCCAGCTCGGAGGAGAATGAGGAGCACCTTCTGGCATCCTAGACAGGTCTAGGGATCCATAGAGTATTCGCGGAGAGAGGATCTGGAAGTCCACTTGCCAAGATCGCCGGGAGGTACGCTCCGGGCTCCCCCTCCCTCCGGCCTGGGACTCCGCCTGCCCATAACCTACATTAACTCTCGGAGCAGCCTGGGCCCATCTGCCGGCCCCCGCCCCATCTCGGTTCCCCACGCCAACCCGCTCGCGCCAGATGGTGGCTGGGAGGGGTGGCCGTGCGTGGGGGACCCCGGAGCCCGTCTCCTCTCCTCGCCCCTCCCCCAACCCACGCTCCCAACCTCTTGTATCTTCCCTCACCAATCCTCCACCACCACCACCACCACCCGAGTCAAAAAATCAGACCATGCTTGGCATTGGCAGCTGTTGGGCTCCGAGCCTCGCACCCCTCCCTCCCGCGGCCTCCCTCGGGCCCGCGACGCGTCCCCGCTCCCCCCGCACTGATCTTATCGTCCGGCGACAGCCATCACTGCGCGGGCGGGCTGACAGCTGAAGCCACAGGCCCCCGCCGCCCTCAGCGTCGCAGAGCCAGAGGGAGACCTCCCCGGGACCCTGGAGACTGGGAAGAGCCGGCCCTCGCGGTCTGTGGCCTCCAGGGATCAAGCCGGGTTCCGGGAAAGCAGCTGCGCTGCTGTGGCTCGGAGAAGTGAGGCCACCCAGGAGAGTCGCGCGGGCGAGACGAATGAAGTCGCCCGAAACTCAAACAACTCTGTGAGACTCCAGTTCCACCTCACATCCTGCCCTATGAGGAGAGTACTCGGGCCTGCCAGGTCTCAGCCCCTCACCTTGACTCTCCAATGGCCCGAGTCAACTCTGGAGTCAGAAGAGTTCCTCCCTGCCCCAGCGGAGCGACAGGACGCGAGCGGGGGCTTGGGGCTGCTGGGGTGGGGGGACAGGGTGGGCGATGGAGCTGAAGCTGGACCCAGGTGAGGGAAGCACTGAAGGAGGAGTCAGAACCTCCTTAGCATACAGCTGAAGACGCGCCCACTCCTATCTCGGAGACCACGCCCCGCCTTCACCCACCTCGGGGACCGTGCGTCTGCGAGATGGCACGAGCCCAGCCCAGGAGGGGGGTCAGAAGTGAGTAGGCACGCGTTGGGCACGCCCCCTCAGCTAGAGCGGGAGACGCCCACCAGGTGTATGGTGGGAAAGCAGAATCTTAGACGTTTGGCCCCTCGTTTTGCTCGGAATGGCCACTGAGAGGTTAATGGGCCCGCTGGCTTCCCGGTTGTGCTGGGGACGCGAGTTGGGTGGTCGCTGATAGGTTGGAGGCCAATGAGGCGAGGACTCCCGAAGTTCCAGGAAAGAAAAGAAAGAGATCGGTGTCCCCCAGTTCTGGTTTTCGCTCTCTGAGGGCTCTCTTTTTACCTGCTCCAAGATTGCAGGTAATAGCGCCCGCTGCTGATGCACAGCCTACGGGGACTCCCTAGTGTCTCCGCCTCCTGGACCATCCGGGAACCACCCGCTGACCTCCCTCCTTATTCCTCCGCCACCCTCCTGTCCTCCGGCAGCCAGGGTCTCAGCACTTAGCCAGGCAATCATCTCGGCACGCGCAGAGTTCCCCGGCCCAGGGGTTCGGAGAGGAACAGAGGGGCGGGGACCTGCGCACCACTGGCTGGTAGGGAGGGGGAGTAGCGGGGGCGGAGGCCCCCTCCGGTAGGCGCTGGGACTGTAGCAGTTAGAAGCCCGAGGGGAGGGGAGAGTGACCATGAGTCTGTCTGAGTGACAGGCGGCGAGCAGAGGAGCCAATATATATAAGGAAGGCTCTGGAGCTCGCAGGTTTCAGTAGCGGCGCTGTGTGTGCGCAGGCCAGGAACACGAGGCCAAGAGCCGAAGCTCAAGCCGCTTCGGTGCAGTGTACCCCGGCAATAGCCCGCTTGCAGCCCTAGGATTAGCCCGAGGACTCGTCCTTAACGCGGCCACCGCCCAGTCGCCCTCACCTGGATTACCTATCAAGGCAGCCGCTTCGGAGCTAGGAAGAGGGCGACGGGGAAGCAGCGAGAGAAGCCAGTTTTTCAGGGACACGGCTGGCAGGAGGACGCGCGGGAAAGCGGCATCCCCAACAGAACCAGGTTCAGGGCCGGCGAGCGAAGAGAGCGACGCCCCGGGGGATGGCAGCCGCGTCCCGG
This sequence comes from Aplodontia rufa, assembly GCA_004027875.1. Taxonomy (NCBI): domain Eukaryota; kingdom Metazoa; phylum Chordata; class Mammalia; order Rodentia; family Aplodontiidae; genus Aplodontia; species Aplodontia rufa. Next base: position 34,392 of record PVKS010004513.1, read on the forward strand.
AGCGCCTCTGGCTGGGCGCTACTGCTGCTGGTGGCACTTTGGCAGCAGGTAACGTCCCGCGCCCTCTCCGACCCCTCCCGCCACGCTCCGGGCCTGAGCCCCGGCGCCCGCTGAGCTGACCGCTCCCCTCCCTCCTTCCCTCGGTCTCTGTGCAATAGCGCGCGGCAGGCTCAGGCGTCTTCCAGCTGCAGCTGCAGGAGTTCGCCAACGAGCGCGGCTTATTGGCCAGTGGGCGGCCGTGTGAGCCCGGCTGCCGGACTTTCTTCCGCGTCTGCCTTAAGCATTACCAGGCTGTCGTCTCGCCCGGGTCCTGCACCTTCGGCAGCGTCTCCACGCCGGTATTGGGCACCAACTCCTTCGCTGTCAGGGATGACAGCAGCGGCGGAGGCCGAAACCCTCTCCAACTGCCCTTCAATTTCACCTGGCCGGTGAGCACAGCCTAGGCGCACTGGGACCTGGGAGGTCACAGAAGCCAAAATGAGGGAGCACCTTGGGATCAAAGCCCTCTCCCTAGATTTCCTCCTCTCTTTCTCAAAAAAAAAATGTCCAGGGACGTATTCTCTTCTGGCTCTTTCTCTTCGATTCTCTCCTGAGACCTTATCCTTGGAGAAGGCTCTCACCAGTCTCATCTTCCCAGTTTCACACCCTCTCTCCCCCAGCTCTTAGGACACGATTTGCATTACCTACTACCCTGGAGCGGCACATCACCCCCTACACACCGTGGCTCACTTACACTCGCCCATCCTTCATCCCTCCTCCCCTACCCTTGGGTTTTTCCGCTCACCTTCCCGGCTTCCGCGCTACACTGCGCGCAGACCCGTTATGTTGACCCGGGCGCAGTAATTGTATCCTGCAATTAGATTAATTAAATACGCTGCCGCAAGGCACCCCCTCCTCTCTCGCCCTGATTATCTCACCCTCTCTCTCGGTCCCCCACCCACTTTCGCTTCCCAGGGTACCTTCTCACTCATCATTGAAGCTTGGCACGCGCCAGGAGACGACCTGCGGCCAGGTGAGTAGGTCACTCCTCAGCCACAGGGGGGCGACACCGCTCAGCGCCGAAAGAGTTAAACTGTTATAGGCGGGGGAAGTGCGGGGTTGGGAGTGGGGGGCAGGACGCTTAGCTTGGCCTGGAGCAGCGCGCCGCGCTGGACGCTCTGATTCCGCTTGCTGCCTGGACTCAGAGCACAATTGCGTTTCCTGAGGGTTATTTTTGGCGTGGGAACGCGGGGAGCACGGCGGTGAGAAAGGCCGAAGCTGCCAGCACCGCTGACGGGCCCCTTCCTGTATTTTACACCTTTCGTGAATTCCGCTCCTTTGGAAAGGGAATAATGGCTTTGGGATGTTGTTCTGACACAGAGGAAAAGGATATTTCAGCAGCACAACAATTCTCACTTTGAAAAGGAAAAAGAAAACCATTACCTACCTCTGGGGGCAGAACCCCTGAATGGGCACCAAAGGACCCCCCAGTCCTTCTCAGCCTAGAAAGCTTTTCTTTTTCTTTCTTTTTCCCTCGTTTTTTTCCATCCTGACTGCTTTTCCTCTTTCTCCTATCATCCTCCAGAACACATGGATATCTTAACATCCTTCTATTGTCCCCTTTTTGAATGATATCAGGTCCCTTGCACATGCACACACATAGGGCAGCTAAACACATGGACTTGGGTCCCTGGATCCCTCTGACCTGTGCTTGGTGGCAAATGGGGGTCATCCGGACAATTAGGCTGATTTGTTGTCTTACCATCATAAACACAGCCAATGGGGAGCATTGGTCAGTAGGCACTCTTGGGGACAGGCTGCCTTTCCTTGACATGACCCTCTTTCTCTTCAGAGGCCTTGCCACCAGATGCACTCATCAGCAATATTGCCATCCATGGCTCCCTAGCTGTGGGTCAGAACTGGTTACCGGATGAGCAAACCAGCACCCTCACCAGGCTGCGCTACTCTTACCGTGTCATCTGCAGTGACAACTACTATGGAGACAACTGCTCTCGCCTATGCAAGAAGCGCAATGACCACTTCGGCCACTATGTGTGCCAGCCAGATGGCAGCCTATCCTGCCTGCCCGGTTGGACTGGGGAGTACTGTGAAGAGCGTAAGCAGTCAAGCCCCCACTGGTGTGGAGGGGAGGTTCCCAAGCAAGCATGGTGGACTCTTCTTGGCTATAGTCTACCTCCCTCATAGAGCAAGGCTGGGCTGCCTGCTAGCGGGGCCTCAGGGCCACCTTGGAATGCTGAGGACCTTTCTTGTCTTAGTCCTCCTCCCCATAATGCCAAAGCCCACAAAGTACCCCAACCCTGAATTCCATACAGCATGGGTTCTCCTTCCCTGTGTTATCATTTCATTTCCCTTTAAGAAGCCATGGTTTCTCTGGGAGGCTGGGAATGGGAAGTGAGACCAAGATAGCAAGGACACCCCCAGGCCTGAAGGGGAGACTGGAGCTTCAGAGTCCTTGGTACCCCATCCTCATCAAGCCCTGTCTTCTTTCCTTAGCTATCTGTCTATCTGGCTGTCATGAACAGAATGGCTACTGCACCAAGCCAGCCGAGTGCCTGTAAGTAGGGGACAGGAAGTGGGGCAGGGAACCCTGCTTTGGCCAAGCCTCTCACCTCACTCTCAGCTTCCTTTTATTTCTGCAGCTGCCGCCCAGGTTGGCAGGGTCGCCTGTGCAACGAATGTATCCCCCACAATGGATGTCGCCATGGCACCTGCAGCATCCCCTGGCAGTGTACCTGTGACGAGGGCTGGGGAGGACTGTTCTGTGACCAAGGTGAGTCAGGGAGGGAGATATGGGCAGGTGCTGGAAATGAGATATGGTGCCTGGACCCTTCTTCCTTGGCAGCTGCAAATTTGACTTTGCCATTATCCTTCAAGGATCTTGGGACTCTTTACAACTAGCCTTGAATGAATTGGTGGGTCCGTCTCCAGGTGCTGGAGAGCCAGAATGGCTAAAGTAGTCAGGAGGGTGACAGATTGGCAGCCTGGAGGTTGCACTCATAAATTCTAGCAAAGCCAAGGGCAGAGGGATGCCAGGCTCAGTTCCTCTTTCTGCCGTGTAGTTACCTATTAACCCCCTGAGTGTTTGCTTACCTTCCAAGGCTGTTTGAGCAGCTCTCCCCTAAACAGCTGTCTGGTGGGGTGTGCCCACCAGCCGCTTGGGGCTGTGGCTGAGGTGGGCCTCTGGGTGGAGGGAGCGACGTCCAACCGACTTTTCAGTGTAGACACAAACAACCTCCCCTTCTCTCCCCCAGTGGCACCTGCCAGGCAGCTGCCCCAGTCCACACAGTCTCTACCTGGCATTTGGGGCTGTTCATTCCTCTGCCTTCACATGAATCATTTAGCCCCAATTTTGGGGAAAGGCCTTTCTTTCTGCACCCTAGTAGCCAGCTGCAGCATGTACCTCTCATTTTCAAGATCTGGTGGTGTGCCTGCTGCCTCAGAGACACCACACAAGCCTGGATAGAGAAGGGGAGGGGTTTGCCAGGCTGAAAGAACTTGCCTAGGCCCCAACTTGCTATTGACACAGGAGTGAAATTCAGTTCCTATATTCTGCATGTATGTCCCTCTCCTCTCCACTACCCCCAACACCAACACAGATACACCTGGTTCCTACTCATTCTCTCTCCTCTGTCCACATTTGATCCCAGGTGACACGATCATATACTCATCATATGCAAACACAGCCCTCAGTTCCTATATTTATTCTGTCTGGTTCTCCCTCCCTGTCTTTCCCCAATGAGAAAACAAATACTTAAACTTCAAAATATCCTTTAACACCTCCTCTTTTAAAAAATGCTTGGTCACTACCTATGTTGGCTCTCATCTGCCCTCTACCATTTCCACCTGTTGAAATTTTACCCCTTTCCAGGTTTATCTCAGCCTCTCTTTCCCCATGGAGTCTTTTCTGGCTGCTTCTCTAATCCATGGCATTGCTCTCCCTCCTCCTCTTCCTAGCTTCATCCTCCTCTGCCTGGAAGTGTTTGTGAGCTTACCTGGCAGGAAGTTATCCAATTGTCTTATCCACCTTGATTGATTGCATTGGCTATATGTGGTTCCAGATACTTCAACATACATGATTTTGCTGGCAGGGAAGGAAGGCTATCTGTGCCTGGAAGACGGGATTGAAGCCTGTTTGGGCCAAATGGGGTGAACTTGCACTGCAAGGAGCTTGGAGGTGGGAACATTTTTGGCCTTGCTCAGCTGGTTGGTTTCTGTCTCCACAGATCTCAACTACTGTACCCACCATTCCCCGTGCAAGAATGGGGCAACATGCTCCAACAGTGGGCAGAGGAGTTACACCTGTACCTGTCGCCCAGGTTACACTGGCGTGGACTGTGAGCTGGAACTCAAAGAATGTGACAGTAACCCTTGTCGCAATGGGGGCAGCTGTAAGGTAAGGTCCAGACCACAGCAAGAAAGCAGAAGTTTAGCCAGGTGGTGTTCAGGCATCCCCAGTCTAGACAGTCAATAGATTTGAAGTTGTGGACAAGTACTGTGGACAAGTGGAGCCCAGCACCCCCATCATACATTCCTGCCCCCCAAAGTCTGACTTTTACCCCTTTATGGTTGCTTTCCAGGACCAGGAAGACGGCTACCACTGCCTGTGTCCCCCTGGCTACTATGGGATACACTGTGAACATAGCACCTTGACCTGTGCTGATTCCCCCTGCTTCAATGGAGGCTCCTGCCGGGAGCGCAATCAGGGAGCCAGCTACGCCTGTGAATGCCCCCCAAATTTCACTGGCTCCAACTGTGAGAAGAAAGTGGATAAGTGCACCAGTAATCCATGTGCCAATGGTAAGTTCACTTGCCTTGCCGAGACCCTTCTGGTGAGGAGGTTCCAAAAGGTGCTAACAGCCAGGTGCAGTGGTGTGTGCCTTATTCCCACATGCCTTGTGCCATTCCATGTTTTATGTAGGCATGGAGAATGATAAGGTCTCCAGGAGCAGGGCTGACTGTATCACCAGCCTTACTTGAGGGACAGGAAGCCTCCAACATCCCTCTCTTTAGCCCAGAATTTCCTAGAGCCACAATTTCTTCATCATTGAATGAAAAAAGTATAATACCTATTCTTTGTCTTTCGCTATGAAGGTGAAATGAAACAACAATATTTACATTTATTTGAGCATTTACTCTTTGCCATCATGTGCTCTTGTCTCCATGCACCTTCTTTCCTAACCCTCAGAGGTATTCTATGAGGGGATAGTTGAGACTTAGGAATAAGGCAAAGTGACAGGCACCAGATCCTCAGCTAAAGAGAGCCAGCTGAGATTCAAATCCAAACATACCTGTCTGATTCTAAGGTTATATAAGATGCTAGTAATTTTTATACGTGATCCCACTGAGGCCTAGAGAACTAGGGTCACCCCAAACCCTAGGTGTCCTAAGTCTTTACACAGTTTTCTTTGTAGTAGATTCTGCCCAAGCTAGCGGTATGCATGGAGGCACAAGGGCCCGAAGTCACTCCTGGGAAGGGGCCCCCACCCCCTGCACCAGGGAATTCGTAGACTATTGCTAACTTGTGCCCTCTGTCTTCTCACAGGGGGCCAGTGCCTAAGCAGAGGTCCAAGCCGCATGTGCCGCTGTCGTCCCGGATTCACAGGCACCCACTGTGAAATCCACATCGCTGACTGTGCCCGCAGCCCTTGTGCTCATGGTGGCACTTGCCATGACCTGGAAAATGGGTTCATGTGCACCTGCCCTGCTGGCTTCTCTGGCAGGCGCTGTGAGGTGCGGATATCCAGTGATGCCTGCGCCTCGGGGCCCTGCTTCAATGGGGCCACCTGCTACACTGGCCTCTCCCCGGACAACTTCGTCTGCAACTGCCCCTATGGCTTTGTGGGCAGCCGCTGCGAGTTCCCCGTGGGCTTGCCACCCAGCTTCCCCTGGGTGGCTGTCTCTCTGGGCGTAGGGCTGGTAGTGGTGCTGGTGTTGCTGGGCATGGTGGCAGTGGCTGTGCGACAGCTGCGGCTTCGGCGACCAGACGACGGCAGCAGGGAGGCCATGAACAACTTGTCGGATTTCCAGAAGGACAATCTGATCCCTGCAGCACAGCTCAAGAACACAAATCAGAAGAAGGAGCTGGAGGTGGACTGTGGCCTGGACAAGTCCAACTGTGGCAAACAGCAGAACCACACATTGGACTATAATCTAGCCCCAGGACCCCTGGGGCGGGGGACCTTGCCTGGGAAGTATTCCCACAGTGACAAGAGCTTAGGAGAGAAGGTGCCACTGCGGTTACACAGGTGAGCAGTACCTGAAGGCCCAGGGCCTGGTCATGGACCCCTAGGTGGTCTTCCCAGACACCTGGGTAGGGTGGGAGGCTAGTGCCAAGTCCTGACTATTTTAAAACAAATGGGGTTTTGTGACTGACTGGAGGATCCCCAACAAGATTTCCGCTAGGGTGCCAGGTGTAGTGGTGTAAGTGGTATAATCCCATCTACTTGAGAGGCTGAGGCTGGAGGATCATGAGTTTGAGCCCAGACTTAGCAACATAAAGAGGCCCTGTTTCCAAGAAAGAAAGAAAAAAAAATTCTATAGGGGTTCTTTGCTAGGGAAGACCCTCTCATTCATTCATTCACAAATGTCAAGGGTCCAGTGTTTCTCTTATGACTTCCATCTTTCCATGGTATGGCTTGCCTCTAGTGGCAATGCTGGCTTTCTAGATGGTAACAGCATGGTTGGAGTCCTGTAGCTCTCTTAGGAGCTTGTAGCTAACTGTCCCCCTTTAAAAGGCCAGCAGTGGGCACCTCCTGAACCACTTGTGCAAGTGCTCCTTGGCTTTACAGGGTCCCTTGCCCTTCCCTCACCCTTCCCTTCTTCCCTCCCTCACACTTACCTGGTCTTATGTTCCCTCAGTGAAAAGCCAGAGTGTCGAATATCAGCGATATGCTCCCCCAGGGACTCCATGTACCAGTCTGTGTGTTTGATATCAGAAGAGAGGAACGAATGTGTCATTGCCACAGAGGTGAGTATTGGGTTTGCCTTCTTTGCCAGCATGTCCCCTCCTGCCTTGTGTGTGTGGGAAAGCAGTCTCATCATTCTTGACCCTATGAGTTACTCCTGAAGTGTGGATCAGAACCTCTCCTTGGCAAATAATGTTCAATGGCTTCTGGGTTTCTACTGGTCTTGTTGCCAGAGAGGTGTGAAACAGGAGTTAGGTGGCACACCTGGCTTGGTCTCTCTTGACTCTGGGCAAGACAACCATGGTACTTGGCCATCTCCAAGGCACTGTTCCCCAGGTGCTGGTGGGTGAGGATGGTTGCCTTGTGCCCTTCTGCCCCTTCCACTGGCTTCTACCACTGGAGTACCTCATGACTGCAAGCTCCCAGGCACGTGTGTGTGTTGGAGCAATGACTGCGGCGGGAGGGAGGGCAGTGTCTGCCTGCTCCATTTACTTCTCACGGGAGGTCCAGGGCAGCTCCAGACAGAATGCTTGTGGCCATGCTAACCCACTTCCCATTTGTACGTACTCCTCAGGTATAAGGCATGAGCCTACCCAGAACACCCCAGCTTTGGCCCAGCAGCTGGACCTTCCTTCTGCGTTGTTTACATTGCATCCTGGATGGGACGTCTTTAATATGCACCATGCTGCTCTCAGGAGGAGGAGGGAATGGCATGAACTGGACAGACTGTGAACTTGCCAAGAGATGCACTGCCCCTGCACACCTCTGAGTGTCAGTCTGGCATCAGATTGGCAGCCGTGCCAGCCAGGGGAACAGAGGAGAGAAGTGCCACTTGGACCTGTCCTGCCAAAGTGGCCTTCAACGGGCTCCTTCTGGGGCTCTGACCTGTTTTCCAGAGAGAGAGTGGCAGTGGCCCCATGGGGCTCGGAGCTGCTGTGGCCTCCACTGGCATCTGTGTTTCCCAAAGTGCCTTTGGCCCAGGCTCCATAGTGACAGCTGGGCCCAAATCAAAAAGAAGAAGGAAAGGGAGCCAGTAAGGGCAGGGCTTCCGTGGGCAGGAAGGCCACTGGGTACACCTCTTAAAAGGGGTTGCTCTGTAGGCGAGGTGAGCACATGAGGGAAGAAAAGTAGTTTCTGCCCCCACCTCCAACCACTGCATGTGGCCCTTGCTTGGAAATGCCACCCGGCCTCTTGCTGGCCTAGGACCACTGGGCAGGAGTGTTGATAAATCTTACCCAGCTTCCACCACCCTCTGGCCCTGGGTGCCTCTGGGCTCCTGTGAGCAGATGGGCTGAGGGCCTGACCCTTTAGCCTAGCCAGCCAGGGGTACCATGGGGGAGCTCAGGGCAGTTATGTTGGAAATTCCAACAAGGGAGAAATCAGGTGCTGCTGTCACCTGAGCCACTTCCTCCCTCAAATCCATTCCTACAACCTCGAGCCTGGGCTTTGCCCATGCCCACTACTGCCCTCAGACCACCCTTGAAGCCCATCTTCAGAAATCAATAATATGAGTTTTTATTTTGTTTGTTTTTTTGTAGTTTATTTTGGAATCTAGTATTTCGATAATTTAAGAATCAGAAGCACTGGCCTTTCTACATTTTATAACATTATTTTGTATATAATATGTATTTATAATATGGAACAGATGTGTATAGGAGTTTATTACTTCCTGGGTCCTGTCTTTGTGATGACAAGAGTGAGAATCCTCCCTGCCTTCTCACCCCAAAGAATTGTTATACCTCTTTCTCATACTGCTCTCAAGTGCCTGACTGGAACCCTGGGACCCGAGCACGCACTTAAGTTTGGCACGTTGTATGATGGGTACTTGTTCCCATCTAGTCCTCGGGGATCCCAGCCTCACCCATCTTGCCCCCATCCTAGGCCAGCTTTCCTTGCCTGATGGCTTTGAGGCAGGTTGCTGCTCCCCACTTCCTCCTTTATGCTTCTACTACTCCTTGGGGAATATTCTCCTTGGCCAGAAGCTCTCCTCCCTCTTTCCTCAAGCCTGAAAAAGCTTATCATGATCCATAGTCCTGCCTGCTTCCTTCTTTCTCTGTCTCTCCTTTTTTGGGGGGAGTGGAGAAAGGCATTGGGGATTGAACTCAGGGGCACACTTCCACGGAGTCACATTCCCAGTCCTTTTTATTTTGAGACAGGGTCTTGTTAAGTTGCCAAGACTGGCCTTGAACTTAACGATCTTCTTGCCTCAGCCTCTTGAGTAGCTGGCATTACAGGCATGAACCACCATACACTGCGTGTTTTTCTATTATCCAAAAAGATTCTTTTGTGATAAAATGGGGCCTCTGAGCCATGAAGATATCCATGTTCTTCCTCCTGCTGTTGCAGGATTTCACATGAACTATAGCTTTCTCTTTTCTCAGTCCCAGTGGGGAACTGGTCTTGGGGGTTGAGATAGGGGATTTGCCTTGGGTTTGTCCTCCTTGCAGGTGGACTGAGAAATGATGGTCTGGTTTCCTTGTTAGCCCAGAACTACTGGAGTTTATTGGAGACCACAAGAAGGGGAGGAATTGGAGCCTGGGTTTCTCTGGCTGAGGCACTAATGAGGGAGTTTCCAGTCTACTCTATGCCTAGCTTCCTCTAAGGCACAGGATAGTCCCTAGGGTGCCACAATCCTTTCTCTACAGCCACAAACATACCCCATGGAGAGCAAATGATGACAAAATGAGCCATTGACAAAAAACTGAGCAGATGCTCCCAGCTCTCAGCCTGTCCATGGTAAAGCAAAATAGAACCACCAGATGCTTCGCTCCTAGTGGAGTCCAAGTGTACACAGTGAACTTGCCTCCCTTTTTCTCCTCCTTGATACACACAACATGCTAGCCCTGGACCTTGGTGCTTATGCCAGAGTTAGAGGAGCATGCACACACTCCAGGCTTTGCTCCCTGTTCCCTTCACTGCACACACAGGGTATCAAACAGGAAAACATTCAGGGAACTGTTCCCACAGCCTGAGCCGGCAGCAGGGGGAAGAACAACACGACCTTACTCTTCCTGCCCAAAATGAAACAGGAAAACAGCTCCCGGGCCCTGGGGGGCGGGGGAAACTGGGCTGGGACAGAAGGCAAGATGACGAGGCTCCCATGTGGGGGACAGGTAGGACACCCGCAGGCCTGCACGTCCACACCACCAAGCTGTGCTGGGCTGCACTAGAAGAACCCTGGAGTGTTGGCTGCTGGCTAAATTCACTCCCCAGCTCTCATACCCTAGATAGGGAGCCAGGAGAACCTCCCACCAGGCTGGCTTTCTGCACAAAGTGAAGACCTATGCAGGTTGGAGCCCATGCTCCACCTCTAGCAACTCAGCAGAAGCCAGGCCAGGCACTTGGCTTGCCTCTCCTAGGGATTTCCTGAAGGTTACTCCCTGAGGGTCCAGCCCCTTCCCACAGGAAAGGTACTCAAAGCTTTCCTGACCACTTGAGTGTCCAGGTGTACAGATGTCTCAGGCTCAGCAGAAACAAGTCTAGACCACAGCAATAGATTCACTATGAAATTCTTTCCATAGGTTAGCAAATGCCCATGTTAAGTTTGCATGCATATTTCACAACAGAATTCACAGTTTAGCAACAGTCTGGAACCAGGACCCTGCCTAGAGAATAAATCTGACCCCAGAGTGACCTCCAGTTCTGAAGACAGCTGCTTTTCCAGAGTTTCTTGACTGGTGACCACCTAGAGATCACTGTAGAGCAATTAGGAAGGGGCCATGAAGAAGGCTTGTACAGGCATGGTCTCTCTCTTGTCTCAGGGTCAAACTGGTATAGGGCAAAAGAAAATGCGGACTGTGGCTCCTACCTACCCCCACCCAGATTGGATGAGGTCACTTGACTCAACCAAGACAGTAAGGGGGACCACCTCTGACCTGGTCCCACAACGCCCGCCCTCAGTAGGCGCTCTCCGTGCAGTTCCCCCACAACATCAGCGGATCCACGTGGCCGGCTGCATTCCGGGAAGGGGATGGAAGTGATTCACTCAGGGAACTGTGACTGTCCCTTCCCGGGGAGGGGATGCGCCTGGGAGGTCCCAGTGGCCTTCCCTGAGCGGCCACACCCTCCCTCGCGCCCAGGGACTTGTGCCGGCCCCTGTGGCCCGGATGGATCCCGGCAGGCTAGAGCGGCAGCGGCGGAAGAGACAGGTGCGCCCGCTTGCCCGGGTCAGCCCTCCACCTGCCGCCGCGCGCCACAGAGCTCCGGCAACTCCCCGCCCCCCGCGCTCTTTGTTACAGCCCGACTTCCTGTTTGCGGCTGCCGACCCCGGCTCACTTCCCGGGCCGGGAAAACTCCGAAGGCCACGAGTTTCTCGGAGCCTCGCCGGCCCACTGGGCTCCTCCTCCAGCCTCCCCAAATCCCGCCCCCAGTTTGGGAGTACTCGCTGGGCGGCAGCCGCGAGAAACGAGCTGCGAGTGGGACCGCGCGTCCCGAGGTCCGGCACTAGAGGGCGCTGCGCGGCCGTCGGGGCTCCGCGTGGGTGAAGGCTTCTGTCCCCAGGAGGTCTGCGGGGTTGGCCTTTCTTCGTCCTGGGGTGGGGGGGGGCAGTCGTACCTGCTAGGGAAGCGCAGAGTCCAAGCAGATGAAAGCTTGAATCATCTGTGTCTTTGGGCGGTAGAGCTCTGTCCACGCTCTGCGCCCCTAAGCCTCGGGGTAAACTGGAAGGAGCTTAATGCTGTGTTTTCCCCCCAAGTATCTCCAGGAAGTTTAGAGGTGCAGAGCCCCAGCACCTGCTCCAGCAGCAGCCGCTTGTTGGGCTCCGCCAATCAGCTTCCCTCCCCATGCTGCTGCTTTCATCCAATCAATGGACAGCCTGATTGGAGGGGATTGGGGGCCCTACGGAAATAGTTTGAGTTAGGGCGCTGAAGCTCCCTTCCAGCACCACACCTCATTGCCATGTGATCTGCTGGGATAAGTCCATCCATTTCTTCATTCCTTTAGCATTGATTGAGCACCTATTATATGCTAGACATTGGCGACAAAATATGTTCATCCACCCGGGGAAGTTAACCATCTTTAACCTCTCTGAGGATAATACCTCTTACACATTTCTGAGGTTGAAATGAGTTATTGTATGAAAACGCTTTGGAGCACTGTATCAAGCCCCTTACTGGTTGGCTGGTTAGACCTACTCAAGTGTATGTCATCTTTTTCTGGAGCTTTACCCTCCTGCCCACAGCACCAAGGTGGGCTCTACAGGGGTTGGGGTTTGTGAAATAATCCCAGCAGTAGACCCTGGAGCATGTGAGGCAGTTTAGATCCCACGTTGGCTCCACTTCTGCTTCCATTTCTGCAGTCTGAGGAACACCGCTAGGATGGGTCAGCCTTCTCTGATATGGGCGGTTGTGAAAGTGAGGCCCTTCCCGCACCAGTTACCTTCCTGCACCAGTAATCCCAGCGATTCAGGAGGCTGGGGCAAGAGGATCATAAGTTTGAGGCCTGGGCAATTTAATGGGACGTTTTCTCAAAATAAAATAACAAATAAATAGATTTTAAAAATACCTCTGGAGATGTAGCTCAGTGTTAGAATGCCCTAGGTTCAGTCCCTAGTTGTGGGGGGAAAAAACAACCTTCCCCTTTAGAGATCTGCCACAAGTGATTTTTGTCATTTTTTTCCTGGCCTCTGGGACAATTTACCCCTTAACACCCTGGCCAAGAGTGGGCTCAGCCTGTTGCTTCCATGCCCCAAATTCCTCTAAGGTTAGGACACAGGGGCCAAAAAGTAAGCCAAGGCCATGACCAGGCACAAGGTCTAAGAGGAAACAAAGAACTTTTTTTTTTTCAATTCCACCCTCACAACACAATACACAGAACAAACACTTCTGTGACCTCTGGTTACCAAAATGCAGATAGGGATTTCTCCCCACAAGGAACCAATCAATCTTTATTCTGTAGTACATAGCAGTTGTGTGTCCTCTAGTTCAATTAAATTCTTACACATCTACCTGGAAATACTGTCCAATCCTACAGGTTGAGGATTCACTGGCACAAGACTGCACCCCCCATGCCAATCACAAGTCCCAGGTTCAGGGCTGGAGCGGTAGCTCAGCAGTTACAGTGCTTGCCTGGCATGCATGAGGATTGGGGTTTGAACCCCAGCACCACATACACAGTAAAATGTTGGAGCAACAAAAGCCGTATGAAAAACTAAATAAAATTGATTCTTTCTCTGTCTCTCACAGTCCATCTCTTAAAAAAAAAAAAAAAGACTGGGTCTTGCTAAGTTGCTCAGGGCCTAAGTTGCTGAGGCCCTGGGTGCTGAGATTACAGGCATGCACTAGCATGCCCAGACATCTTCCCATTCTTTTGCCAGAATGTTGGTGGGAGCTATGTCCTCCTTGTCCATGGGTCAAGAACCTGAGCACACACTTATCTTTCAGAGGTCTGTGAGATGTATGATTCCTCATCCATCATAGATTGAGGATCATTTATTTTGTTAATTTGTTTTAGCAACCCCCTCACCAACACACATACACACAAACAGAGAGAGAAAGGGGGGGATTTCTCAATTTCTCTTTGGTCAAGCAACTGTTCTAGTAATAGCATGCTTGGGGCAGTATATCACCCATTGCCTTTGAAAATTATTCTTTCAGGTGCTGGAGTGGTGGCTCAGTGGTTACGATACACAAAGAAGTGTTGGAGCAACAAGAGCCACGTGAGAAACTAAATAAAGTTGATTCTCTTTAAAAAGAAAAAAAGCGGGGGGCTGGAGTGGTGGCTCAGCGGTTATAGCGCTTGCCTGGCATGCACAAGGACATGAGTTCAAACCCCAGAACTACATATACAACAAGGGGTCAAGCAATGAAAGCTGCCTGAAAAACTAAATAAAATTGATTCTCTCTTAAAAGAAAAGAAAGAGAAAGAAATATATTCTCAGTCTGGTATTGTGGTACACACCTGTTCAGGAGCCTGAGGCAGATGGATCATAAATTCAAGCCTAGCCTCAGGAACTTTGTCTCAAAGTAAAAGATAAAAAGGCCTGGGGGTATAGCTTTGTGGTAGTGTGTCCCAGGGTTCTATGCCTAATATTGGGGGGAAAATACTCCTTCTGTGGCTGGGAGCATAGCTCAGAGGTAGAACGCTCATCTAGCTTATACAAGCTCTAGGTTCAAGACCCAGCACTGAAAATAAAGTAAAAACATTTATTTAGCATCTTATTCTCTAGAACATTCAATAAATTACATGGGAAGAATGGAGGGGGAAATGGCAGTTTTCTCCATTGAATCTAAAATGCTCATCCTGATTACTTTCCTGAGTCACTCAGTCCTTCAGAGCTGTGTCAGAATGAGGGACAGACTATGATTCTGCCTTGGATAAAATGGAAAATGAAAAGTCTGGAGTAAAAATAATAAAGAGCTAACATTTACTGAGCACTCCCATGTGTCAGGCTTTGGCTAAAGAATTATTTCTTTCAATCCTTTTCAGACCCTACAAGGCAGATACTATTATTATTATTATTGCTCATTTCACAGAGAAAATTTAGGACCAGAGACAACATGGCTAGGGTGACCCAGCAAGTAAGTGGTAGAATGGGACTCAGAGTCTGAACAAGCTGCCTTTAAAGCCTGTTGCTGGGCAGGTTTTGGATCCTTCTGAAATCAGCAGCTATTATAAAGAAACATCATTGGGCTGGAGTGGTGGCTCAGTGGTTGGAGCACTTAACTGGCATCCCCAGGTTTGAACCCAAGCACTGCATATACAATTAAGTGCTGTAGAAACAAAGGTCAGATGGAAAAATAAATAAAATGGATTCTCATTCTCTTTTTTTTTCGAGAGGGACAGCGAGAGAGAAAGAGAATCAATTCGTTCTTGCTCTCTTTTATTTTTTGATAGAGGGACAGCCCGAGAGAGAGAATCAATTTTATTTATTTTTCCATCTGGCATTTGTTTCTCCAACACTTAGTTGTATATGGGGTGCTAGGGTTTGAACCTGGGTCGAGGATGCCAGTTAAATGCTCCAACTGTTGAGCCACTGCTCCAGCCCTACCTCCCCCATTTTTTTTTAAGAGAGAGGGATAGTGAGAGAGAGAAAGAAAGAATCAATTTTATTTAGTTTTTCATGTGGCTTTCGTTGCTCAGACACTTCGTTGTTTACGTGGGGCTGGGGCTTGAACTCTCGTCCTTGCACATGCCAGGCAAGCACTGGAACCACCGAGCCACCACTCCAGCGCCCGCTCTCTCTTTAAAGAGAGAGAGAGAAAAAAGTCATGTAGCAAATTAACTTAGCCTAATTCCATAGCTCCCTAAACACACCCTTCCCTGGTTTCAGATGAACATGCTTGCTAACCCCAGAAGTTGATCAGTATCTGGAATGAGAAGTGAAAAGGAATAGATCATGAGGAAATGAGAAGCAACCACCTTTAGGGGAATAATAAGGAAAGATTAATTTGGGAAAGGCCCAAAAGAGGAAACCATCATGTGTGCATCACGTGCTGATCACCTGCAACTCTACAAGGTGGTGATGCTTGGGCCCATCACCTCTCCACGTGTGGGCATGACATCAGCGGTCCTTTCCTGCAGGTATTTTAGAAGCAAAGATGGGATGGGTTGGTTGCTGATGTTATAGAGAGGAACCACCTAAGTGGGTGGTGTGCTGCTTGAGTGTGTCCCCCAGCGGAGGGAAGAAGACAGATGTCATTGGAAAGGAGAAGCAAGAACAGGAATTGGGGGGGGGTATAGGAGGGAGGTGGCAAGAGCGGTGGCTCAATGGTTACAGCGCTTCCCTGGCATGCATGAGGACACCAGCACTACGTACACAAGGAAGTGTTGTCCCTTTCTCTTTTAAAAAAAGAAAAAGAAAAGGGCTGGAGCAGTGGCTAAGCGGTTTTGGTGCTTGCCTGGCATGCACAGACTTGGGTTCATACCCCACACCAGGTATACAACAAAGTGTCTGAGCAATGAAGGCCAAATGAAAACTAAATAAAATTGATTCTCTCTCTCTGTCCCTCTCACTCTCTTTAAAAAAAATTAAAAAAAATTTATAAAAAGAAATAAAAAGAACAGGAAAGACATGGGTTTTTTGTTTGTTTTAAAGAGAGAGGGACAGTGAGAGAGAAAGATTCAATTTTATTTAGTCTTTCATGTGGCCTTCATTGCTCAGATACTTTCATGTGGGGTTTGAACCCGTGTACCTGCGCATGCCAGACAAGCGCCGTAAACTGTCAAGCCACCTCTCCAGCTCCAGGAAAGACATGTTCACAGGAAGGTGTTTTAAGATCCTCTTGGCCAATTTTTGTGGAGATTCCTAGTTTGATAAGGTCAAGGTTGAACCTTTGTCATGTAATACAAGAGACATTGTCATGGCCCTTATTCTATATGGAGTAACGTCCACATTGTAAAGAAAGAAGTGGAGGAAATAGGATAGTGGTGGAGGCTCAACAATAACACAGATTTATTGGGAGAAACCTGTGCACGGGGACCTCAGTGGAGTCTTGGACCTGTCTTCTGCTTATAGACTGGAGTAGATATAGAGGACTAAGGGAAAAGATTAGGGCATTGCCAGGGAGTTGTCAGGAGTGTTTAGGGTTTCTTTACATGATGGTGGAGTATTGCAGGTGGATCAGGGGTTTAGGGATAGGTGGGTCTGGGGTTTAGGGATAGGGGGGTCCAGGATTTAGGGATTAGGTGGGTCAGGGGTTTAGGGATAGGTGGGTCTTATTCTAAGATGGAAGATAAAATTCAAAATGGTGTTACCTAGGTCACGTTCTACCTAATACACATGTCAATACTGTGTTGGCTCCCCTGGGCCTTCAAAGATGAACCCTGCTCCTTAAGAGCTCTCAGGTTTGTGGAAGGCAGGATGTCCAAGGATTATCAGTGAGGAGGACAGAGCGGGACCATCTGCGTTCAGACCCAAGTTCCACTACTTAGACCTATGGTAGAGTGAGTGGGTTACTTAACTTTCCTGTTTGCTTATCTGTGAAATGATTAGTTACTTCACGAAGTAGGGAGAAGTTTATAATTGGAATGGTTGTAAAAATGTTTAGGGAACTGCCCAGCATATGGTAAGCATTCAGTAAATGATTGTTTCTGTCATGAACATGAGGTGAAAGGATCAGATAAGCAAACAGATGTGACCTAAGGGATTGTGGGAGCTTACAAGAGAGAGTGTCTGAAGCAAGATCCGTTTACTGAGGGCAGGAATAAAAAGTCATGAAGAGGGGCTGGAGCAGTGGCTTGGCAGTTACGGAGCTTGCCCGGCATGCACAAGTACTTGGGTTCAAACCCCAGCACTCCCGTACACAACTAAGAGTCAGAGCAATGAAAGCCATGTGAAAAACTGAATAAAAATTGATTAAAAAAAAAAAAAGTCATGAAGACCTGGGCCTTTGATTGGTTATGTAGCTCAGCGGTAGAGCACCCCTGATTCAATCTCCAGTATTGGCAAAACAAAAACAAAAATACCCCCCCCAAAAAAAAAACATGAAAAATTTCCCCAGGTGATTCAGTAATTTTTTTCCCCTGGATACCAAGGATTGAACACAGGGGTGCTTAATCACTGAGCCACATCCTCAGCCCTTTTTATTTTGGGACAGGATCTCATTAAGTTGCTTAGGGCCTCACTAAATTGCTGAGGCTGGCTTTGAACTTGGGATCCACCTGCCTTAGGCTCTGGAGTCACTGGGATTACAGACGTGTGTCACCACACCTGGGTGCTCTTTTTTTTTCTTTAGTTGTTGGTGAACAAAATGCCTTTATTTCATTTATTTATCTATTTTATGCAGTGCTAAGGATGAAACCCAGAACCTCACACATACTAGACAAATCCTCTGCCACTGAGCCACAACCCAAGCCCATTAATTTGCTCTTTAAAATTTCATCATTTAGGGGCTGGAACGGTGGCTCAGCGGTTACAGTGCTTGCCTGGCATGGGCAAGTACACGGGTTCAAACCCCAGCACCCATGTACACAACTAGTGTCGGAGCAACGAAGGCCATGTGAAAAACTCAATAAAAATTGATTCTCTCTGTCTCTCTCTCTCACACTGTCCTTCTCTCTTTAAAAAATAAATAAATAAAGTTTCATCATTTAAAAATTACATTTCATAGCCAAGTGTGGTGGTGCACACCTATTAATCCCAGCAACTTGGGAGGCTGAGACAGGAGGACTGGAAGTTTGAGGCCAGCCTGTGTGACTTAGTGAGACTCTATCTCAAAATAAAAAATAAAAAGGGTTAAGGATACCACTTAGTGGTAAAGACCCCGGGGTTCAATTTCAGTACCCACCACACAAAATGATAATAAAATTGCATTTCATAAAACTTGGAATAACAGAAAAGACTCACCCATTATACCAAAAGTAGGATTTGATGCCCCCATCTTTATTCCTTATGTCTCTTGTTGTTTTTAAGTTTTAATCATAAATCAATAAAATTCTTTCAAAAAATAATTTTTTTTAAAGAGAGAGAAGATAGAAAAAAATAAGAGTCAATTTCATTTATTTTTTCATCTGGTGTTTGTTTTTCCAACACTTAGTCGTATATGTGGTGCTGGGGTTCAAACCTAGGTCCTCAAGCATTCTAGGCAAGTGCTCCATCGCTGAGTCACTGCTTCAGCTCTCATTTTCTTTTTATAAAAATCTCATTCAGAATTAGCAGAACTGCATATAAAAGAAAATGCAAATCTCATATGCTTTTACTCAATCACTTAATCACTTTGAGCATTTTTAGTGTTCTTCCAGACTTGTTCTGTGCAAATAAGCACATATAGTCATTTTTTTCCCCCAGCACTGGGGATTGAACCCAGGACCCCAAAACACCAAAACATGCTAGGCAAGTGTTCTACCACTGAGTCACATCCCCAGCTCCAGCCTTTTTTGTTTTTTGTTTTTGATATTGGGGATTAAACCCAGGGGCATTTTACTGCTGAGCTGTATCTCCAGGCTTTTTTTTTTTTTTTTTTTTAAAGAGAAGAGGGATGGGGTGGGGGGGCATGATAGTTTTTCATCTGGTTTTTAGTTGCTTTGACATTTAGTTCTGTACATGATGCTGGGGTTCGAACTTGCCAAGTGCCATAACCGCTGAGCCACAGCTCCAGTTCATCCCTAGCCTTTTTTTTTTTTTTAAGAGATAGGATCTAGTTAAATTGTCCAGTCCAAGCTGTCCTTGAATTTGTAACCCTTCTTCCTCAACCTCCAAAGTCGCTGGAATTACCGGGGTATTGCACCACACATTCCCAGCCCCAGACTTTTTAAGTTTAAAAAGTTTTAGTATGGGCTGGAACAGTTATGGCGCTTGTCTGGCATGCGAAAGTAGGTGAGTTCGACCCCCAGCACCACATACACGACAAAGTCTCTGAGCAACAATAGCCACATGAAAAACTAAATAAAATTGATTCTCTCTCTTTAAAAAAAGTTATAGTACGTTATTTTATAACCTGCCTTTTCACTTAATAATACATCATAGGCATATTTCCAAGTTAATAAGTACAGGCATATACAACTGCATTTAGTGACTTCACAGATTTAATGGGCTATCTCAAATTTATGTAAGCATGTATTGCTGCATATTTAAGTTGTCCCTGTGTTTGTACACGTGCTGGCACTTAATTGTGTGTATGTTCTCCATCATGTGAACTGATCATAGTTTACTTAAACATTTAGCTATTTTTGGATTCTTAAGTAGTTCTTCTTCTTCCTTTTATTTATTTATTTTTAAAGAAAGGAAGAGGGCTGGAGCAGTGGCTCAGTGGTTACAGTGGTTGCCTAGCTTGTGCAAGGATGCAGGTTCAACCATGTACACAATGAAATGTTGGAGCAATGAAAGCCACATGAAAAACTAAATAAAATTGATTCTCTCTGTCTCTCCCTCTCTTAAAAAAGAGAGGTCCTCACGCATGCCAGGCAAGTGCTCTACGGCTGAGCTGCTGCTCCAGCCTCTTCTTTTGTTTTTGCTATAATGAAACAACAATGCATTGAAAATCTTCAGGCATATGGCTTTTCCCATATTTTGAATAATTTCCTGGAGTGGAAGTATTGGGTCAAAGGGCAGGGACATTTTATGGTTCTTGATTCGTATCACCAAGCTGCTTTCTCAAAGGGTAATCTGTGCCTATTCAGACACTTCCAGCAATGTACTAATACCAGCTTCCCAACTTCCACTCAGTTGCAAAGGTGATGAGTGGAAAAGAGGATATTTTCTCCCAGATGTGGCAGCAAAGGAGGTGCTCAGGGAGACTAACAGAAACAGGACAGGGAGAAAAGGGGAGAGTGAACCTGGGAAACAGGCAAAGAGAAGAGAAAGGAGTGACCACAAAGGCCATTTTGTTTGAATTATTTTCCTCATGCTCCTTGTAAAGAACCCAGACTTTTTCATAAATTTGAATTTATAAAGTCCTCCCTTGTTGTCAGCTTACAATTCAGTATCATCTTCAGGATTTTTTTTTTTAACTCATGATCTTGAGTAAATGTAATGATCTTGAACAATGTAAATACTGTACCACTGAGCTATACCCCTACTTCATCTTCAGATTCTTACACTGAATAACTTGTGAGTTTTCTGTTTGTTTTCCTGGTGCTGGGGATTGATCTAAGGACCTCCTTCATGCTCCCAAGTGCTCTGCTACTGAGCTACACCTCCAGCCCAAAAACTTATTTTTAAAGGTATAGCTTCCTACTACACACTCACCTTTGGAATACATATATAGTGTGGGAAGGAATGGAACCAAATTATATTGTCATAACATGAGCATGTAAGAATGTATAACAACAAATCCCTTCACTATGTAAAAATATAATGCACCAATAAAAATATGTAATGTGGGGCTGCAGCAGTGGTGCTCACCTGGCATGCGCAAGTACACGGGTTCAAACCCCAGCACCCACTTACACAACTAAGTGTCAGAGCAACGAAAGCCATGTGAAAAAACTTCATAAAAATTGATTCTCTCTCTGTCTTCTCTTTTTTTTTAAAAAAAATATGTAATATGCAGCTAATACTTAGTTTTAAATAATAAATAATTAAATAATTAAATTGATCTTCTATTGTCTGGTTCCCCTGCCAGAGGGTTGACTCCAGACTTCAACAGCAATCTCTGGGAGCCAATTCCACCTGGAAAAGGCCTTCTGCTTCCTCTGTTTCTGTTTTCCAGTCAAAGCCATCCCCAGTGGGCAACCCCTAACAGTTGCTGCTTAAACGTGGTAGACCCCAAATGGCCTGCGGAACCCTCTCCCAGGAGGTCAGTGGCCAAAGGAGAAGGCTACATGTAGCTGCTCACAAGGATTAACTATTGCTGGAAAGAACTAAACCCATCGCCTTGGGGCAAAACTGGTTTGGTGTTTTCTTTATGGCCTTTCACCACAGATGCCCTGCGACTGCCAAAGTGACTGCTCTCCCAATAGCAGTTCTAATTGCTCACTGGCTCTTCCGCAAACCTGTCTGGGCTCAGGAGATTCCACACCCGCCCGGGATGTAGCCCTCACGTGAGGCCTGCAAAACCCTTGCCACCTGACCTGACTCAACCGCAGCCTCTGCAGTACCCCTTGCCGCCCCCGTGACTCAGTTTCTCCATTTGCTCACGCGAGCCAACGGCGTGAGCCGCCTGAGTGGAATGCGGACGGTGCCTCCCGATAGCTTCCTCGCTGTCGGAGGTGCGTGCTCTCAGGAGTTTACGCCGCCCACAGTTATCCTTCTGGACTTGTCCTGCCCGGGCCCCAGGACAGTCTCGGGATGGCAGTGATACGGCCACACGCAGCCTCAGGACCGCCGGGGAGACAGCGCCCGAAACCTGCCCGCCATCGCTCCTGCAGGGCCCGGGCCAGGAGGGGCTGCCGCGGAGAGGTCCGCTGCTCGCGTTCACGCGGGGCTCATGCCCGCTGCCAGCCGCCTGACGCAATCCGAGGCGCCCTTGCTGCATGCGGGCGCTGGGGAAACCTTCCTTGCCGTTGCATCACTCCTGCCAGGTCTGCTACGAGGCGGGGCCGGACCAATCAGCGCGCGCACGGAGCCCGGGACCGGCCGCTCAGCCACCCACTTGAAAGGCGGCGCGGTTAACCGAGAAGCAAACTCCGAAGATGATTGGCCCAAAGAGGATTAGCCCCGCCCCAATCACCGCGGCAGCTGGCCGCGGTGGGCGGGGGAGGCCCTCCGCCGGAGGGTTTAAAGGGCACCTCCGTAGGGGCCCCCTCAGCTGGAGCGACCGACCGGTGCCAGGCCAGGTGTACGCGTCCGTCGGTCCTTCCGTGCCCGTGCCGGAGACCAGCCCCGGAGGCCGCCCGGGCCCGTCCCTGTGCCCGGCACCATGAAGCAGGAGTCCGCAGCCCTAAACACCCCGCCCCCCTCGCCGTCTCCGACCCCGTCCTCGAAGTCCCCCCGGGAGGATTGCGACCCCCAGGCACTGTGGATTTTCGGGTACGGCTCCCTGGTATGGAGGCCCGACTTCGCTTACAGCGATAGCCGTGTGGGCTTCGTGCGTGGCTACAGCCGCCGTTTCTGGCAGGGAGACACCTTCCATCGGGGCAGCGACAAGATGGTGAGCATCCGACTGTGCCCAGGGGAGTGAGGGCGGTGGGTCGGATAGTGGGCACGATAGTGGGCACCGGTGGCCTGTAACAGCCCGGGCTCTCTGGGCCAAGGTGTAAAAAACTGTTTGGCTTTGTGGCTTAAATTCGTGTGCCCAGGTGAATGCTGTTTGATGGCTGGAGTCTGCAGACCTGTGGATCCTGTGTTGATTAAAAGTCTAGGCCGCTGCCATCTGTCAGCCTTACTATTTCTCCTGCATCCATGAATTACTCCCTGCTCATCCTCTGTATGAGTGGGACTTTCTGTGGCCTGGTTGGCAGAGCAATTCAGCTCTCCCTGCACTGATGACAGAGCTAATTTCTAACTTGTCTTTCAAAATCTTTCTTCCTTCCCTAGCCTGGCCGTGTGGTGACCCTCCTTGAAGATCATGAGGTAAGTGCTGGAGACAAGAGGGACACCCTGGGACCCAATATGGTGGGTTGCAGACAGACACAGCTCTTTGTGCCTGTGGCTGCAGGCTATATTTGTTGCCTGTCTGGCAGAGGAGAAGTGTGGTTTGACTCAGTGCTTCTCAGAGAGTAGCCTGAGGATCTGCAGAATTTAATTCAGTAGGATTAGAACAGGGCCTGGGATGCACCATTTCTAACAAGCTTACAGGTGATGCCATTAAATGTTTCTGAATCACATTATGAGTAGAAATCCTGTTCTCCTTGGGATTAGACCACCTTTCAAGAAAGGTGGCATAAGCCAAGCCTGGTTGGTTGTGCATTCCTGTTATCCCAGGGAATCAGGGGAATCAGGAGGTGGAGGCAGGAAGAACCCAAGTTTGAAGTCAGCCTAAGGAACTTATTGAGACTCTGCCTCAAATAAATAAATAGATAAATAGGTCTGGGAGTGTAGCTTGGTGGTTAGAGTGCTCCTGGGTTTAATTCTAAGTACTGCAAAAATTAAAACATACACATGCACACAATCCTGGGGTCGGTGTGGGTGGGGGAATAATATTCTAGAATGAAGGAGAGACCAGCAAATAGCTGCTGTGACTGACCAGAAGTGTCCCTGTTTCCTCCTAGGGCTGCACTTGGGGTGTGGCGTACCAGGTCCAAGGTGAGCAGGTGAGCGAAGCCCTGAAGTACCTGAATGTGCGGGAAGCAGTGCTTGGCGGCTATGACACTAAGGAAGTCACTTTCTATCCTCAAGACACACCTGATCAACCACTCAAGGCACTCGCATATGTGGCCACCCCACAGAACCCTGGCTACCTGGGCCCTGCTCCAGAAGAGGCCATTGCTACACAGATCCTAGCCTGCCGAGGCTTCTCTGGTCACAACCTTGAGTACTTGCTGCGTTTGGCAGACTTCATGCAGCTTTGTGGACCTCAGGCACAGGATGAGCATCTAGAAGCCATTGTGGACGCTGTGGGCACAATGCTGCCCTGCTTCTGTCCCACTGAGCAGGCCCTGGCGCTGGTCTAAGGGGCTGAGTCCTGATAGGGAGTGCCCATGTGGACATTGGGGCCAGGTGCCCACCACAGTGCTCAAGACAGACTTGGTACAGCTAGAGTCCCTGAGAGGACATGGTGGGCAACTGGGGGCTTCTCTCCCGAAGTCCCTACCAGTCTGCCAGCTTCCAGCTCTCCTGCTTGACACTGACTTAACTACTTGAAACTTCATTTATTGCACCATGTTGGTGTGGTGGCAGGGTAGGTGGGGGGTCCTGCCCTGGACATGGGCCCTGCTGTGCGGTGGCTCCACCTCAGGCCCCTGGTGCCTGACCAGATTCCCCCCATTGCTGCTGCTAACCCCACACCACCCAGTCCTCCACCTTCCTAGGGAGCCTCTAAGAGCCTTGACCTTCTGTTCATCCAGACCAACCAGTTCCCAGCCAGCAGGAGAGGCAGCAGGGAGTAAGGAGACAGAGCCCCAGGAGGACTAAGGCCCCTGCCAGCCCTGCTCACCCACTAGAATCCATGGCAGAGCTGGATCTGATGCCTGGACAAAACTGCTGACGCTCTGTTTGTCTGTCTGGGCCACTCTTATATGTCTGTTGGTCTATTCCTGGGAAGCTCATCACTACAGATCCTGGCTGCTTCCCTTTTTGTCTCCTACTGTTATTCATAAATTAATCTCTTATTATCCCTGCTGTGCTGGAATGTGGTTCTTTCTTTACATGAGGGTTGGGATAAGCAAGAGGTAAACTCTGGAAATTTCCTAAGGAGGGAAAAGCCTTGGACCTCATACCAGGTCTTCTTCCCTGCAGGGCCAGCTGCTGGCTCTTTCTGACAGCTAGACCAGACCCCTGGCTTCCTGCTAAAGGAGCAACTCCTGGGGCAAACTGAAAGCAGGATTTTGTGCTTCGGGACCCGATGTCCATTTAACTTCCAGGGTCCAGGTGCTCACTGCTGCCTTCTGGGCCTTCAGTTATTGGCTGTCTCTTCTCCTGACCTGAGCTACCAGAACTTGCCCCCAGTGAGATGTGTTGCCAGGGTGCCCTCTTGCCTGCTGCTTGGTTACTCCCTGCCTCTCCCTGAGTACTCTTCCTTGTGCCCTGGCTCTGGAGTGTGTGTGTGGGGTATAGGTCACAGCTCCCAGATCTCAGTCTGGTCTGCTTCCCCTCAACAGTGAAGAGTGTTTCTTAGGAGCCTGTGGGATGGGGGAGGGTGAGATGAAAGGCTCTAGTAGAAGAGTCTGCATCCAAACCACCCTTTCCCTCACTGCCCAGTGACTACTCAGCTTGTTGGGCACAGTGCACACACCTGTCATCCCTAACTCAGGAGGCTAAGGTAGGATGGCAAGTTTAAAGCCAGACTCAGCAACTTAGCAAGACCTTGTCTCAAAATTAAAAAAAAAAAGGGGGGGTTGGGTTGGGGATATGGGAGCATCTCTGGGTTCAGTCTCTAGTTAAAAAAAAAAAAAGATGTACTCAGCTCTCCGAGCATCACTTCACTCTATGAGGGGACGCTCCCCGTGAGATGATCTAGATGGGGACAGGCTGTGTGGTATGTTTGCAGCTGCTCTTGTGGCCAGTGCCTTGGACTGGTCTGGTTGTTCCCAGTAGGGTCAGCTCCGATCAAGTTGGGCAAGTGTGCCTGGGGAGGGTGCCATGCCAAGTTGTGTGCCCATGTCTTGGTGGCCTCATGTTCTTGGCCATTGATGGGAAAAATGTGGTGTTCTGCCAGGTTCTTCTGGGAACCTGGTCAAGACAACACAACAAGAGGAGGCAGTGGGTGGCAGGCAGCCCTGGGCAGCCACCTCTGGGGCCTCCTGTGCCAGAGCAGAGCTCTGTTCTAGACTGGAGGTTGAATGGGGTAGGGAGGGCTCCTTGCCAGCTACACATGGCCTCCTCAAGTCATTGTGTCAGGTCAGGCACTTTGCTAGGCAGCAGGGATTCAGCAGTAAAAGGGCAGTAAAAGGATTTTTTTTTTTTTTTTGTACCAGGGATTAAATCCAGGGGTGCTTAACCACTGAGCAGCCACATCCCTAGCCCTTTCTTTATTATTTTGAGACAGGATCTCCTTAAGTTGCTTAGGGCTTTGCAAAGTTGCTGAGCCTGGATTTGAACTTGGCGATCCTCCTGCCTCAGCCTCCCAAGCCACTGGGATTACAGGAGTGCACCACCATACCTGGTGATCTTTTCCTTTTTTCTTTTTTAGTGCTGGGTATCAAACCCAGGGCCTCAAACATGCCAGGAAAATGCTCTACCACTGGACTACGTCCCCAGTCCAGGATACTCCTCCTTAAAGAACTTGGAGTCTAGAACTGATGGTGACAATTCCACATGAAATATGAGCGAGTAGAAAGGGCCTCTGACCTGAGTGAGTAGGCAGTCAGGGAAGACTTTCTGGGGGAGGGAGTCAGAGAACAGCATGTTCCTGAGGGAGAGATGAGGTCAGACAGGCTTGTACAGCAGTGTGGGGAGGGGACATGAGGCTGGACAGGTGGCAGAACTGGGGCTGGCTGCCCTAGCGAGTGGTGCTGGGCTGTGGGGGTGACTTTCTTCCTGGGTCAGTGGGGGGCTGCCAGTGAATTCTGAAGAGCTTATGAGGGAACACTGTGGCTGTGTCACATTGGAGGAAGAAGGCACCAAGCCAGGCAATGGGCATGGGCAGGGGTGTGGATTTGAGAGTACTTTAGGGGTGAGATCGACAGGATTTGGTGATAGGCTGGTTGAGCAGAGAGAGGGTCTGAAGATATAGAGGGAAAAGCAGCTCAAACTCAAACTCAGTTTCTTCCACTAAACTCGCAATAGAGACCACTTCTGAACAGGCACCAGCAGGGGGTCCTTGAATCCAGTTTGATTCTGAGATTCCTGGAGATCCCACAGGCTGAGGGTTCAGTCCCCAAGACTGCCCTGCCCTATCACTTTTTTTTTTTTTTTAAAGAGAGAGAGACAGTGAGAGAAAGAGAGAATCAGTTTTATTTAGTTTTTCATGTGCCTTTTTTTGGCCTGACATTTCACTGTGTATGTGGTGCTGGGGCTCGAACCTGGGTCCTTGCACATGCCAGGCAAGCACTGTAACCACTGAGCCACCATTCCAGGCCATGCCTATCACTTCTGATGCCAGGAATAATTCCCAAGTTTTTTTTTTTGTTACCAGGGATTGAACCCAGGGGTACTTAACCAGTGAACCACACCTTTTTATTTTTAATTTTGAGACAGGGTCTCACTAAGTTGCTTCGGGCCTTGCTAAGTTGCTGAGGTTGGCTTTGAAGTTGCAACCCTCCTACTTCAATCTCAGGAGCCACTGGCATTACAGGCTTGTGCCATTGTGCCCTGCTCCAAGTTTTTGTTGGGTTTTTTGTTTTGGTCCTGGGGATTGAACCCAGGGGCACATTACCACTGAGCTACATCCTCAGTCCTTTTTATTTTTTATTTTGAGACAGGGTCTTGGCTAAGTTGCTGAGGCTGGTCTCAAACTTGTAATCCTCCTGCCTCAGCCTCCAGAGTCACAGCGTTTATAGGGGCAAGCATCACTGTACCTGGCCCCAACTTGTTTTACCTGTGCTTCTGACCCACTGGCTATAAATTGATATTCCCACAACCCCCTTCTTGGGATTGATTAGTTTGTAGCCATAGGGTAACACTTATGCTTAGAGGTTTGTTATGCCTAGAGGTATCTATAAAAGGCATTACAGAGGGGGCTGGAGTGTGGCTCAGCAGTTACGATGCTCGCTTGGCATGCACAAGTACGTGGGTTCAAACCCCAGCACCACATACACAACAGAGTGTTGGAGCAATGAAAGCCAAATGAAAAATGAAAAACTAAATAAAGTTGATTCTCTCTCTCTCTCTCTCACTGTCTTTCTTTCTAAAAAAAAAAAAAAAAAGGCATTACAGAGGCTGGGGCAGTGGTTCAGTGATTACTGCACTTGCCCAGCATGCATGAGGACTCGGGTACAAACCCCAGCATGACATATACAACTAAGTGTCAGAGCAACAAAGGCCAGATGGAAAAGTAATAAAATTGCTCCTCTCTCTCTCTCTCTTCCTCTCTTATTTTCTCAGACCTGTAGAGAGTTAGGAGTCAGAGGCAGAAGGATCACAAGTTCAAAGCCAGCCTCAGCAATTTATCAAGGCACTGTCTCAAAATAAAAAGGGCTGGGGATGTAGCTCAGAGCTAAATCATCCCTAAGTTCAATCCCTAGTTCCAAAATAGTAAATAATAAAAAATATTCAAAAACAGGCTGGAGATGTAGCTAAGTGGAAAAGTGACCCTGGTTCAATCCCTAGTACCACCTTATCCTTAATAAAAGATATTACAGGGCTGGGGATATGTCTCACTTGCCTAGCAGGTGGTGGTCTTCTCCTAGTGCACCACCATCTAGGACCCTCAATGAGGTCATCTGTCCAGAAGGTCTCTGAACCCTGTGCTTGTGGTGCTTTCTGAAAACTCTGCATAGATTGCTAACAGACTGGGTGGGAAACTGAGCAAGTTCTGTCTGCTCAGATTCTTCAGCACTCCTTCCTTGGAGGTATGATAGGTCAGGACTTCTTCTAAATAGGGGTCTTATCATCTACCATCAGACATTGTCAGAGAATATATATAAGATTTAGAGTTTCTACAACCTGCCTTGGAGAGGGAGTTATGAGTCAGGAACTATGGATGAAAGCAAAAACAAAACAAAGCAATATACATATATATCTTATAAGGGTAAGAGTAGAGCCAGGAGGGCCAGGACTCCTTGGAGCTGGAAAGGGCAGGGTGGATATGCCCTGGGCATAAGCTGGGGTTGCCCATGGGAGAGTCCGCGCCATCCACGTGGATGTTCTGGGAAGCTGGATATGTTGGTGTAAAACTCAGGAGAGAAATCTGGGATAGGGTGGAAGATCTCAGAGCCAGACACATGCAGATGGTACTTGAGCCCCTAAAAAAGTAGAGAAAAAGAGGATGGGACAGACCTAGTCCTGAGGTCCCCAGCTCTGGGGTTCTTGGCAAAGCAAGAAGAATTGGGAACAAACAATTGGAGTGGTAGGAGGAGAATCAGGAGAGTGTGGGTAGGTGCCTCTAGGAGGTGTAAAACATTGTCTTGCTGCGAGGATGTTGAGGGAAATGAGGACAGCGGTGTGTCTGTTGGATGAAATGCCAGAGGGTCTTTGGTGGTCTCAGTGAGAGGAACTGCATGAGCAGCGGTGGGAAGTCATAGGCTAGGCCCTCCTGGCCAGTGGGGAAAGTAGACAGGTTTCAGATTTGGCCACCAAGAGGAGAAAGAAGCAAAGAGGTGAGTGAGAGCATGGGGAGGTATTGAGGTCCCAGGGCCCATTTATAAACAAAAGATGGTTGAGGTTGGGCATGGTGGCGTGCGCCTATAGTCTCAGCAATTTGGGAGGCTGAGGCAGGAGAATCAGGAATTCAAAAGCAGCCTCAGTAACTTATTGAGGCCCTGTCTCAAAATAAAATGAGAATGTGGTTCAGTGGTTAAGTGCCCCTGGGTTCAATCCCTGATACCCAAAAAACAAACAAAAAACCAACCAAACAAACAAAAAATTATTGAAGACACTGAGAGTTTTTCTTCCTTCCTTTTTTTTTTTTTTTCTGGTACCAGGGGTTGAACCCAGATATACTTAACCACCGAGTCACATTCCCAGCCCCATTTTTTATTTTTTATTTTGAGACATGTTCTTATTAAGTTGCCTAGGGCCTCACTAAATTGCTGAGGCTGGCTTTAAACTTGCAATCCTCCTGCTTCAGTCTCTGGAGCTGCTGGGATTAAAGGTATGCACCCTGTGGCCAGCTGAGAGCTTTTCTTTATGTGGGATATAGTCATCCACATTTACTGTACTAGAAATGGAAATCAAGAAGTTTAAACTATACCCATTAATTAAATTAAAAATAAAAACAAGGCTAGGTATTGGTGCTCAGTGGTATAGGGTGTGCTTAGCTTGCATCAGGCCCTAGGTTCAACCCAGCACTGAAAATAAATAAATAAATAAATTATAAATAAAGCAATAAGCCTATTACATTTACTTTTTTTTCTTTCCTTTTTTGTGTGATGGGGGTCTCACTATGTTACCCAGGCTGGCCTTGAACTCCTGGGCTCAAGTGATTCTTCTATTCAGCCTCCTGAATGCTAGAACTAGGGGCATGTACTACCATGTCTGGTACATGCTGAGATATTTTTAAAGAAAAATGATTGTGTGGGGCTGGAGAGGTGGCTCAGCGGATACAGCATTTGCCTGGCATATAAGGAGACAGGTTCAAACCCTAGCACCACATACACAACTAAGTGTCAGAAGAAGAAAACCCAAATGAAAAATAAACGAAATTGACTCTCTCTTTAAAAAAAGAAAAGAAGGGGTTGGGGATTTAGCTCAGTGGCAGAGCGATTGCCTAGCACGCCCAAGGCCCCGAGTTCGATCCTCAGCCATGAAAAAAAGAAAAGAAAAAGAAAGAAAAATGATTGTACTTTTCAAAACAGTTAGTGAAAAAAGTGGCATTATTTGTTATTATTATTATTTGCACTGGAATTGAACCCAGGGATGCTTAAGCACTGAGCTGCATCCTCAGTCCTTTTTATTTTCTATTTAGAGACAGGGCCTCACTAAGTTGCTGAGGCTGGTCTTGAACTTTCTATCCTCCTGCCTCAGCCTGCTGAGCCAACGGGATTACAGGCATGTGCCACTGCGTCCAGCTTATTTTTTTATTTTTAATTTCAGGCTTAAAAGAACCTGCTGGGCTCTTCTTATCTCTTTTTGGATTCACTCTGTTGCAAATTCATATGTAGCTTCTGGAAAACTCTACCATACACTCCTGAGGAAATGAGAGAAAAGACAAATTACCTCTTGGTGTTATTATAAACATAGCAGTAGGGGCTTCAGGGGTCCCTGGGCCATACTTTGCCTGAGTTTGGGCATCAGCATTAAGGAATTTCAGAGCTAACAGAGACCTCAGCAATCATCCTGTCCATCCCACCAGGCCATCTTCCGGGACAACCAGGAATTAGTGGGAAGGACAAGCCAATCAATTGTCATTTGTTGAGTCTACAACAGGCAGGAGGGCCTTTGACCTCAGCCCTGCCTTCACACCTGGAGCTCTGGGGATGCAGCAAAGCTTCTTGACTCTGCTCTTTAAGGAGGGCCTGAAAGAGGCAGCAGGAACCCAACAGGTGGAGAGGCCCTCCGGGATAGGAGGGCTGCACTGACAGAACTTGGCATGCAGCTGAGTGGCGGAAGCTCCGGGTGTCAGGGAGGAGGCCTGAAGCCTCCTTGGGGTCAGATGCAGAGGAAGTCTTAGGCGTTTTCTTGCAAGAAAGTCAGTTCTGTGGTGATGTTTTTGTTTTTTCACGTTTTTCCTCCCACAGAAGGATCTTTTGTTTGTTTTTGTTCTTTTTGTTTGTTTTGTCTTCTTTAAGGTAGGCGGGTGTAAGTGTTGTGTTCAGGCCATGGAGTGGCTTTATGATTATGGTGGTTGCAGGCCACCAAAGCTGTAGGAGCCTGTCGTGACCCCTGTTCCAGGCAGGGATTGGTGAGGGCTGGAGGAAAACCAGGGACCTGGGGGTACTGGAGGTGCTAGCCTCTTAGCAGCCAGCTGCAAATGTGAGGGATGCAGGAGTGAGGAGACTGGGGACCCCAGGGCTTTGCTGAGAGGATGGGGCACCAGCCAGCTTGGGGCCATGGACAGATGGGGGATGTGGCAAATTTGGCTAGACTCTGCACCTTTCTAGGACTGGCAAGCTCTGAGGGGCTTCTGCTGGTTGCCCCCACTGGCCACAGGAAGGACCACAATCTTCTGGGGGCTGTGATTTTCCAGAAGAAAGCAACTGTGCCCATGTCAGCTGTTAGAGAAGCAGAGGATGGGGAGAGAAGGACCACGATTGGGAGAAACCCTTCTCTCAAGCTGATTCTGAGGTGCGTCCAGTGATTCCAGGGTGTGAACCCAGCTTCAGCACCCAAGACCAGGCTAGGGGCAGGGGTTGCAGGGAGAGTGTCTCTGAGGGCCAGAGTGGGAGCTCAAGGCCAGCCTCCTGCCCACAGCTAAGGTGATCATATATCCCAGAATGTCTAGGGCAGACCAACTTTCCTAATTTACTCTGATTCTGGTCTTTCTTTGATTCCCAAAAGTATCCTACCTCTGTGTACCCTCCTCCGACCTTTTTAACCAGGGATTGAACCACATCTCCATCCCTTTTCCTTTTCCTTTTTTTTTTGTTTTTGAGAGAGAGAGAGAGAGAGAGAGAGAGAGAATCATTCAATTTTATTTAGTTTTTCTTGTGACTTTTGTTGCTCCAACACTTCATTGTGTATGTGGTGCTGGGGCTTGAACTCGTGTCCTTGTACATGTCAGGCAAGCGCCGTATCTGTTGAGCCACCACTGTAGCCCTAGCCCTTTTCCTTTTGAGACTCTCACTAAGTTGCTTAGGGCCTTGCTAAGTTGCTGGGGGCTGGCTTAGAACTTGTGATCCTCCTGCCTCAGCCTCCCAAGCTGCTGGGATTACATGTGCCTGGCTCCAAAGGCCTTACAGTTTGGATAGTAAATTATCAGTGGAGCCACTGGCTATCAGAGAGGCTTGGCTGTGCTTATCCTCTGCCCTCCTTTCCATAGCCCTAGACCCTTCACCTCTTCACCTCCCAGCCCAGTGGAAGAGGTGCAACTCAGGGCATAAAGGCTGCAGTGGCAGCCTGGGAAGAGCACTGTTTTCTGTCATTCCTCCTCTTTTTTTTTCCACTAAGAAAAAGAGAGAGGGACAGTGAGAGAGAGAGAAAGAGAGAGAGAGAGAATCAATTTAGTTTTTCATATGGCTTTTGTTGCTCTGACACTTCGTTGCGTAGGTGCTGCTGGGGTTCAAACTTGCGTCCTCGCGCGTGACAGGCAGGTGCTGTAACCGCTGAGCAACCACTCCAGCCCCTCTGTCATTCCTCTTGCTGCCTGCAGAGAGTACCTACCTGCTCTTCCTCATACTTTCTCAGTTGAGGCCACCCCAGGCCTCACCCCTGCTCTAGCCATTTCCTTGGGTTTGAGAGCTGGACACAATCTGAAGGTTCAGCCGGTCCCCAGCCCTTCTTGGTGGCACCATCTTTACCCTGGGCTTCTCTCTTTCTACCCTCTCCTCCTTCAGCTGGGAACTTTGCACAATCCTGGGTCTCATCCTTTGTGGTTCTCCAATTGGCACTTCAGTCCCTATTCTTGGCTCTGTTCTGGATCCTGCCCATTGTCCTGGCCTCTCCTTGGTGTATTCATTTTCCACATAATTGAAAATACAGGCTGGAGCAGTGGCTCAGCAGTAAAGTACTTGCCTGGCATGTGTGAGGATCTGGGTTCAAATCCCTGTACCACATATACATATACATATACATATAACTGTCAGAAAAACAAAAACCAGATGAAAGAATAAAATTGACTCTCTCCCTCCCTCTCCCTCTCTCTTTAATAAAATAAAATAAAATAAATGAAAATGTAAACATGGCCACACACAACCCTTCCACACTGATGAACTTCAACATTGACTCCTGGTCCTCGGGACAAGTGTCACAGCAGCCTGGGCTCTGCTCCTCCTGCAGTAGGCTCCCCTGCAACCCAAGCTGCCATTTCCAGCCACTCAGACTTTGCTCCCACTGCTGTCCCCACCCAGGTGCCCTTCTGAGTCTTGCCCACTTTGTAGCCTTCATCACTCAGCCTGGAAAATCGCTGCTGCTTCGTCCAGTGGGCTGGTGCCCCTCAGTGCAGTCCTGCTGCTTCTGCCCACCTGTTTTTTTTTTTTCTGAGGAGTAAAAGGAGTAGGATTTATTTCAGGAAGGAGAGCAGAGACTCTGCAAGGTGGAGGGGTACCTGGAAGCAGGACACCCTGCCCACCTGTTTTGTGCCCAGCACGTTGTATTGACAAGATCTGCTTGCAGGTCTGTCCCCACACACCAAACACCCCCAAGGACAGGAACTATGCACTCCAGCACCGAGCACAGCACCAGGCCCCA
Source organism: Aplodontia rufa (assembly GCA_004027875.1). NCBI lineage: Eukaryota > Metazoa > Chordata > Mammalia > Rodentia > Aplodontiidae > Aplodontia > Aplodontia rufa. The sequence goes on from PVKS010004513.1 coordinate 68,157, forward strand.
GGGAGAGCCTATGGGAAATGACCTTTCTACTTTTTGTTTTGTGGTGCTGGAAATTAAAGCCAGGCTTTCACACATGCTAGGCAAGTGCTCTACTACTAAGCTGCACCCCCCAGCCTTGGAAATGGCCCTTCTGAATGCAATGTCACATGTCATCTTAGAAGTAAATACCCCATAGAAAGTTCAACTATAGTCAAGGGTGAAAGGCAAGCCACCTCCCTAGGCTGATATTCAATCTGAATATTTGTGCACAAAGTCTAGGAATGTGAACAGGGAGTCCCTGGGGCAAGGACAGACCAGAAAGGAAGTGCCAACCCACAGGCCTGCCAGTCTGGGTAGGCCCCTTTCTACCAGGGCCTTAAACACAGGCCAGGAGAAGGGGCTACCCTTTACTAATCCTCTGACTCAGTGCCAAGCTGGAGTGGTGCTTTCCCCTTCCCACAATCCCTCTCCCTGTCCCTCAGGAGTTGGTCTTCCTGGGCACAGCCTGATGGTGATGAAGCTTGGTGGAGGAAGTGGACTGGTCCAGGCCAGGAGGTGGCAGGAGAGGGGGAGGGATGCTGGCTGGAAGAGGTGATAAGTCCATGGCGGTGCAAGCTGAGGAGGAGCTGCTTAATGGGGAGCCTGCATCACCCCTCCACAAGAGTAGGTTCTCGCCATGGGGTTTTTCAGAGGAAAAGAGACCTGGGTCCTGCTCACAGGCTGCTCGCAGTCCAAGAAGCATAATGTACAACAAAAAGACGGGAGCTGATGGGACAGAAACCTGCCACATGCAGGGTGCCTTTTTGCCTTGGGTATTGTACCTTCTGTTCTTTCTTCCCTACTAGCTCTGGCCTTGCTAATTTTTCTCTCACATTTCAGGACTCAGTTTAGATATCATCTTCTCTAGGAGATGAACCACCTGAATCACTTCTACCCACAACCACTGAGGTCTGGTTTGGGGTGACTGCCATGTCTCTGACACCTATGCCCTTCCTCTTGACATTAATCCATTGATTGTGCCACATCCTTGTCAGATCCTCCCCATTTTTGTTGGCTCCCCAGGTACGGTAAGGCTCCCAGGAGGGCCTGCATATAGTAGATGCTCATATCACACTGGTTGACCGAAAGACCACTCACCCAGCAAGAGGCCCTGGGGAAAGCAGGGTAGGAAATAGAAGGATGCGTTAGGCTCACACCCAGAAGAGGGACTATACAACAGATGGGGTTGGCTGGGAATACCCCATGGTCATGGGATCACGGCCTCCTCTGACCTCCAAAGATGCTGGGGCCTCACCCTCAGCAGAGGCACTTGGATTGCCACTCAGATGCAAAGCAAGAGTACTGGGCTATGGGCTGGAGCAGTGGGTCAGTGGTAGAGTACTTGCTTGAAATGCATAAGGACCTGGGTTCTATCCCCAGCACCACATGCACAACTAAGTGCCAGAAAAACAAAAACCAGATGAAAAAGTAAAATTCTTTCTCTCTCTCTTTTTTTTTTTTTTAAAGAAAGAATCTATTTTATTTAGTTCTTCATGTGACCTTCGTTGCTCTGAGACTTTGTTGTGTACGTGGTGCTGGGGTTCGAACCCGCGTACTTGCGCATGCCAGGCAAGCGCTGTAACCGCTGAGCCACTGCTCCAGCCCCTCTCTCTCTCTTTAAAAAAAAGAAAAGAAAAGAAAAAGGTACTGAGCTGGGAGTCCAGATGTTCTTGCCCCTGTTTTATGCTGTGTGTCTTAGGCAAGGGACCTTTAACTTATCTGGACAACATCTCAAATGTAAAATGAAGAGCTGGACCAGGAATTAGTTCCTGTCTAGTCCTAGTAGCTCCTCTTTTTCAGGATGAATGTGAGCTTGGAGTCAGTTCAAGAACCAGGGCTCCCGCCAGGTGAGGTGGTGTGTGCCTCTACTTGGGAGGATGGGGAGGGAGGCCTGGCCAACATAAAGAGATAGCTGGGTGCATGCCTGTAATCCCAGTGACTTTGGAGGCTGAGGCAGGATCATAAGTTTGAGGCTAGACTGGGTAACTTAGGGAGGCTGTAAGCAACTTAGCAGGACCCTGTCTCAAAAAGGGCTGGAATGTCTCTGAGTGGTAAAAGGCCTCTAGGTTCAATTCCCAGTAAAATACAAAAACAAAAACAGAAACAAAACAAAAAGGGGTTCCATTTCCCTGCTGTAAAGCCCTTGACCAGGTTATTTAATACCTCCAGACCGGAATTTCATCATCAGCAGAGCAGGACTGATAACCACGACTACCTCTAGTTTCTTGGAATTAGATAAAGGGAAACATTCCGTATACTTTAGCACTGGTGCTTTTCCACCAGCACTAAATGGCTATTCTATTCTCTCACAGGAGGGCAGGAGATGGAGGTCCCTGTTCCTTGTTCCTTCATGTGTTTTTGCTGCTTAGCTCAGATTGGGTTCTCTCAGGCCCTAAAAAATTTTGCCAGACAGGCCAGGTGCTATGGCGCACAACTATAATCCCAGCAACGCAGGAGGCTGAGGCAGGAGGATGGCAAGTTCAAGGACAGCTGTAGCAACTTAGCAAGATCCTATAAGAAAATATAAAAAGGACTGAGTCCTGGGGCTGGAGTGGTGGCTCAGTGGTTACTCTCTTTTGTTTAAAAAATGGACTAGGTCCTGCCTCAGACTCCTGAGTAGCTGAGAATAGAAGTATGCTTCATCACAATGAACTTTGTAACTTCATATTGAACTTTAATGATAACTGAGCAGTTATCATTGATATAATTGGAAATGATAATTAGTTGGAAGTCTCCTGGATTTCTTTGAGGCACTAATTAAAATTACCCTTAAAAAAAAGAAAGGACTAGGGATATAGCTCAGTGGTAAAGAGCTTTTGAGTTTAATCTCCAGTGCTAAAAAATAATTTTTTTGATGAACAAATGAATAGATGGTTGAACAGAGCCAATGAATACATGAATGAATTAATTTAGCAGGACAAATAGGATTCCCTGGGATGGAGGGAAAAAGGGAAGAGTGGGAATGGGGTCAGTGCCTCCTGGGTGGTCCAGGCCATGCCACACTTTTTTTTTTTTAAGAGAGAGGGACAGTGAGAGAGAGAGAGAGAGAGAGAGAGAGAATCAATTTTATTTAGTTTTTCATGAGGCCTCAGTTGCTCCAACACTTCGTTGTGCTCTTGGTGCTGGGGTTTAGAACTTGCATCCTTGCGCTTGTCAGGCAAGTGCCTTAACCACTGAGCCACTGCACCAGCCCCAGACGATGCCACATTGAGGAGGGCAGGCAACCAGCAGCAGGAGGTCCCTGTCTATCAGTCTCTCCTTGTCCCTGGCCCTCTCCGGCAAGCCAGGGAGAGGGAGGAAGAGGGCTAGCTGCAGCCAGGCCCTTCTGATTTGTTTACCAACATTACAGTCCTGGGTCATGACACAGCCAGTAGCATCTGATCCAGCTAAATATATCTCCTCTTCTGGCTTGGACCACACAGCTGGCCCTTGAAGGTCATGCAGACCAGGGACCACCCCGCTTATTCCTCTGGGTCGGGCCCTGGGTCTTGTCCTGACCCTAAAGCCCTGAGTTCTCAGAGAGAAAATGGTCAAACCAGGTTCAAACTAAGTTGCAGTTGCTGGCTGATTCCAAGTGGATAGTTTCATTCTGGACAGAATCAGAGGATTTTAGGGAGGAACCGTAATTGTCCAGTTGTAGGACAAGAAAACATCTCACCTCTCTTTGTAGGGATATTTGTAGTCTTTCTGAATGTTTTTTTTTTTTTTTAAAGAGAGAGGGACAGTGAGAGAGACAGAGAAAGAGAGAAAGAACTTTAGTTTTTCACATGGCCTTAGTTGCTCTAACACTTTGTTGTGTACATGGTGCTGGGGTTTGAACCTGGGTTCTCATGCTTGCCAGGCAAGCGCTGAAACCGCTGAGCCACCGCTCCAGCCCCCTTTCTGAATGTTTTATGAAGAGTATTTACTAATGTTAAATATTTTACTCTTTGTCAATGTTATTACTGTATAATGCCAAGTAGAAAAAAAGCACACAAAGTTAAATACAGCGTGCTATTGTCTTTAAAAAAGCATGGAAATACGTTTGGAAAGAATTTATTATTGAATATTGCATTATACGGACATGTATTTTATTCATCCATTCACCAGCTAATGGATGTTTGAGTTGCTTCTGCTTTTTGTTTACTATGTATGAATAATGCTGCTCTGAACATTCATGTGCAGGACATGTTTTCATTTCTTTGGGTGTGTACCTACAAGTGGAATTCCTGGGTCACATGGTAACTATGTCAGGGTTCTCCAGAGAAACAGAACCAACAGCATGCAAATGAAAAGACTGTTAAAAATAAGGAATTGGTTTGTGTGATTATGGAGGCCGACAAGCCCCAAGATTTGCAGGGCGAGTGACAACCTGGAGACCAAGGAGAGCTGACGGTATGGTTCCAGTGCAGAGGCCCACAGGTTTAAGACTCAGAAAGAGCCAATGTTTCAGCTCAAGTTCTAAGGCAGGAAAAAGTCAATGTCTCAGTTTGAAGACAGGCAGGAGGAATTCTCTCTCTCTCTCTTTTTCTTTGTTTCTCTTATACTTAGTTGTATATGTGGTGCTGGGGTTTGAACCTGTGTTCTTGTGCATGCCAGGCAAACACTATAACCACTAAGCCACTGCTCCACCCCAGGAATTCTATCTTAATGAGGGTAGGTTCGGCCTTTATGTTCTGTTTAAGCCTTCAACTGATTGGATGAGGCTCATCCACATTAATAAGGAAGAGCAATCTGCTTTACTCAGTCAATTTATTTATTTATTTAGGTACTGGGGATCGAACCCAGCAGCGCTTTTATCACAAAGCTAAATCCCCAGTCCTTTTTATTTTTTATTTTGAGACAGGGTCATGCTTAGTTGCTGAGGCTGATCCCGAACTTGCAATCCTCCTGCCTCAACCTCCTGTGTTGCTGGGATTAAAGCATGTACCACCATGCCCAGTTAGTCAATTCATTTAAATGTTAATCTCATCCAAAAATACCCTCACAGAAATAAGCAGAATGACTAAATCTCTGAGCACCTATGGCCCAGTCAAGTTGATACACAAAACTGAAACATCAGAATAACTGTGTGCTTAACTTTTAGAGGAACTGTCAAACTATTTTGCAAAGCACTACCCATTTTACATCATTCTGGGAAATGATTCTAATTTCTTGTGTCCTCATCAACACTTGTGATTGTGTCTTGATTATAGCCATCCTAGTGATGTGAAAGGGCTGTATGTTCTTTATCTTTTTAAGAAATAATGATATTGCGATATCACTTTCTAAAAAAGAATAAGAAAATATAGTCCTTTTGTTTTTTAAAACATTTCATACAAAATTACTGACATTTCTGGAATCTTCCCTGTCGCCACCTCGTAAATTGTTCCTAGATGCATGTTCATGCTGGTTCATTGATCTCTAGGTATCACCCTCCATGGCAGTTATTTCAGACAAGCAGGTCCTCACACACCTCTTGATTCCACCCCACATCATCCACCCCACTCCTTGCTGGGTTTATTGGCTGTGACACTGGGATCATGGTGGAATAGTGTCTTGTTCATATCATTCTCTTTGAAGTGTACAGTGGGGTTTGGATGCTGGATGGGGGCAACAAGGGGGAAGCTGTCATTGGAAGTAAGAGGGACATGTCTAGGACTACCTCTTTCCAGGCACAGAGAGAGAGGTCCCCAGGCTGGATCCAAGGCTCTGTGCCATCTATGCAGAAGCTCCACGCAATTAAGAGTCCTGAAGCTTATACTTCAATGTTTCATAGTAAATCAATCTCTGGAGTGGCTCCATGTCTGGCACATTTTCTATTTGTATATAGTGTGTGACACATAGAGGGTTCTTAAAAAAACAAACCGGGGTTGGGGATTTAGCTCAGTGGCAGAGCACTTGCCTAGTTCGGTCCTCTGCCCTAAAAAACAAAACAAAACAAAACAAACCCCTTGAATAAATGTTTACCTATTTTCTGTTGAGTTGTTGTGTCCAAGACTAACAGTTGTACATTCAAATCTGTTGTCTTCTTGCATAATTATATGGTAAACTTTTTTTGCAGTTAGAATGGGTCCTTAGTCTGATAGAATGTGAGCCAACTTAACAGTTTGCATCTGAAGAAAGCAGGTCAATCTCTCCAGTCTTTTACTTTTATTCCCTACAAGATGTTTCTGCAAACTAGCACTAACCACACAGAGGAGGACAAAGACTGGAGATGGCAGAGAAACAAGACGGAAGGAACCTGAGGCCTTGAATAACTATCAAGAACAGATGCAAATTACAACTTTCTTTTTCTTTTTTAAAATCAATTTTATTGGGGCTGAGCCACCGCACGAGGACCCGGTTCAAACCCCAGCACCACATACACAACTGAGTGTTGGAGCAACAAAGGCCATGTGAAAAACTAAATAAAGTTGTTCTTCTCTTTCTCTCTCTCACTATTCCTCTCTCTTTAAAAAAAAAATAAAATAAAATCAATTTTATTTATTTATTCTTCTGGCTTTCGTTTCTCTGACATTGAGTTGTGTATGTGGTGCTGGGGTTTGAACCCAGATCCTTGCACATGCCAGGCAAATGCTTTAATTGCTGAACCGCTGCTCCAACCCCGCTTTTCTTTTTTTGCAGTGGTGGAGATAAAACCCACGGCCTCACACATGCTAGGTAGGTGCTCTACCACTGGACTGCACCCCCAGTTGCAAATTCAAACTTATGTGAGCGGGAATGGAATTTATATCCTTATTTGAACAGTTTTGGGGTATCTGTTAGGCAAAGTGTGCTCTCCTAATCAATACAAACAATGATATTACTTGGTCAGAGGGTTTATGGCCCAACCAGTGGGTATTTGCAATTCCTTTCTAGATACACATAAAGATGAATCACAAGGGAGAATCAGGTTCAACAACACTGGCCTTTGAGATCACACATTTTATTTTCTTGTACCCACTAAATTATGATAATGTACTACATTTGTTTACATTGCCTTCAAACTGAATTCTAAAAATCAACACACATCTATCATGTAGATCTTTTGGAAGAGGTGTTCCTAGGTGTTTAGTTTAAATTGAGCAATACAGCTTTTGTTATTATTATTATTATTATTATTATTTAACAGGGAGAGGGAGTGGGGAGAGGGAGAGAGAATGAATTTTATTTCATTTTTTAAATCTGGATTTTGTTTCTCTGACACTTAATTTTATATGTGGTGCTGGGGATGGAACCTGTGTCCTTGCCATACCAGGGAAGTACTGTAACTGCTAAGCCACTGCTGCAGCCCATTGTTTTTAAAAAATAAATTTTATTTATTTTTCCATCTGACCTTGGTTTCTCTGACACTTTGTTGTGTAGTGGTGCTGGGGTTTGAACCTGAGTCCTTGTGCATGCCAGGCAAGCACTCCAACTGCTGAGCCACCACTCCAGCCCCCAATTTTTGTTATTTTTAAGAATTAAAAAAGAAAAGAATAAAATAAAACTTAAAAAACTGGTTCAATCCAGAATATACTTCTCTAAAAGAACATGTTACTTATCCAGAATGCACGTACTGGGTTCTAGCAGAGGGCTAGAAGGCAGCCATATGGGAAGCATTTGCTGAAGCTCAATTACTTAATTCCTAAGACACTCCATAATTGTCCTTTCTGAGTTTTTCTGGTTTGTTCACAAGTTCTAAATTTGGTAAAATGATTTCCAAGCTCCCAAGAATTTATAAAAGGTAAATTAGAAGAAGGGGGAGGTTGCCTTATATATGCTCTGAAACACTGAGGTGGTCAGCACAGGCACTTTCAAAGCCAATTTCAGAACTGTGCCAGGGTAGGTATTGGCATGATTCAGTGCTGGGCAAAAGGTAGTCACACTTAAGAGGGCCTGGGAGCACAGAAGCTCAATGACTCAACCCTGAGGAAAGGTAAAGGTATGTTCAGTATGTTCTGGTTAACCAAGCAGGAACAGTCATAAAATCCCTGAGAGGGAGTCTACCAAGATAAGGTAAGATACTTAAAAGGGTTACAATGTCAATCTCTCTCTAATTTTCTTTTTTCAACAATTCAGAAAAAAATCTACATAGGACTTATATGCTATCCTTTCTAAATCCTCTGGGCTTGAAGGCAAACTAGGACTGTAGAAGCCAAAGTGTATTGTCTATTCACAGATTGGACCTCTTTCTCTTCCCACTGTCCTCCTCACATATCCCCACACAAGTGTCACCATTTCTTCAGGGCTGTAAGGCACAAGAGTTGCCCAGGGTTTTCTACAACCTCTCACCTGGGGAATGAGAGGAGCCCGACTTCTCTGGCAGTCAGAACTGCTGTAGGTTGGGCCTGTGATTATGGGTTTGTGGTTGTGTGCTGGTGAGTAAAATGTTCTGTATTAGTACATTTTCCATCTTTGTTAAAAAATACCTGAGCCTGGGTGGGTACCTTATAAAAAAAAAGTGTTATTTAACTCACAGTTATGGAGGCTCAAAGACAAAGACTGGGAAGTCCTAACAATTCAGCCTCCATCTTCACAGCGGATGATATCTATGGGAGCTTGTGCAAGATCGGTCACATGGTGATACAAATTGCTGAGGTTGGCCTTGAGCTTGAGATTCTCCTGCTTCAGTCTCTTGAGTCCCTGGGCTTACAGATGAGTGCCACTGCATCTGGCCAGGCATTCATTTTTGAGCTTTGGGTCTCAGGACAAGAAATCTCAAGAGGCAGTAGAACAGAGGCATAGGTCATGGGGCCATTCAGAACAGCACATTCCCCACTCCCTTTTGGGAGAAACTTGCCGCTTCCTAGGAGGAGTGAGATAGATAAGAATTGAGAAGAACCTCATTCAGGAATCATATTTCTTTCTTTCACCCAAGGTGCCAGGAACTGTGGACCACAGTGAAAATTGACCTTATTGCTTTTACGTTTTTTTGTACAGGAATTTAACCCATGGGCCCTTACCAATGAACTACATCCCCAACTTCCCTCCCATCCCCCTTTTTTGAGATAGGGTCATGTTCAGTTGCTTAGGGCCTCTCTAAATGCTGAGGCTGGCTTTGAACTTCTGATCTTCCTGTTTCAGCATCCTATGTACCACTATCCTGGCTGGTGTCCTTGTTATGATAAGCATGAAAATCCTTAATTTGCTGGGTATGGTGGTATACGCCTGTAATCACAGGTACTAGGAGGGCTGATGTAGGAGGATCACAAGTTTGAAGCCAGCTTGGGCAACTGAGAACCTGTCTTGAAATAAAAAGGGCAGGGGATGTACTTCAATGACAGAGTATGTGCACACACGCACACGGACACACATACATGCATGCATGTTCACGTAACAGCAGCAAGATACTCTTTTGAGGCAGCAGCTAGCACTCACAACAGCTTACCACAAGGGAGGAGAAACTGGTGGTGAGGAAAGGGAAGACAGCTAAACCCTAGGACCTGAAGAAATAAAAAAGGGACACAGGAAGTAGCCAGGGGCTTGGTAATAAGCAAGGCACTCACCTTCCTCAAAGTTCCTCAACTACCAGGAAGTGACCTCAAACATGCCTTCCCTCTTCTTTCTCCTTTCCTTCCACCTTTCACCACTTCATCTTGGGTACTGTCATTTAGGATTGACATCTCCATAGCCTGGCTCCTGGGGCTGTTTGCCCCTGACACTTCCTGAGTGGCAAATGGGTGGGTCATTTCCATGAGGTCTAAAATAGCATGAACTCCGACCACTTGTCTTCAGGGAAGTCTGTGCAGGGCTTTTTCAGTCAGATACCTTTCTTACATGTTTTCCTACCTTACAGCAAGTACCTAGACACAGCGAGGCTCTTTAGAACAGAACCTGCTCTCTACATTTAAGTGGTTTGAAGGTATATCATGAAGATGGGTGGACTGGGCAACCAGCACTTACCATGCTGTCCCAAATCACAGGGTTTTGTCGCTCCCTAGCAGTCTCAGAGAAGCATGGGAGGGCAGTCAAACCTCTGTCATTGAGACAGGCTTAGGAATTAGCTGAGGAAGCTGACTAACCCTGAAGGAGTGTGGTAGTCCCCCTAACAGGTCACACTGCACAGGAAACAATTCAGGGATCACAGACATACTCCACTGAGTGATGGTAATCAAAGGTGGAGGACACACAGGAGGGACAGCAGTCCTTCCTTCTCTCAGCTAACATATCCAAAGGAGGTGAAATCCAAGGAAAGGAGGACTATAATGGAGAAAATAATGAACTGACAGTTTCATTTTTTGACATCTGGTGTGTTGAGTAATGGAAAAATAAAGTTGCACTTCCTCATGGTATGGTGATGTACACAAGTAATCCCAGCTACTTGGGAGGCTGTGGCAGAAATTCAGTTCTAGGCTTTACTCAAGATAGGAGAATCTGAATTTTAGGAAGACTCCAAGGTAATTAACAGATGATTCACATTTCAAGTTTATTTTTCCTTATAGCTAAACTCTTCAGGCAAAATCTTTCCATGGCATGTAGAAACGGGCTGTGTTCAGATGGTGTAGGGAGTGGGTTTGTATCAGCCCTGGGGGCAGAGCTGAGAACCTAAAATCACCAGACAGCAGCTAAAACCTATTAATCTAGGCTGAGCTCCTGATTGTGCATTTAAGGGAGCAAAGATCTGCTTTGATGTGAGGGACACAGCAGTGAGGGCATATGGACTGCACCCAAAAGTTAACAATACTATGAATGGAACACAACTGCAGACACTAAGGTAAGCCTGTGCCGAACACACTAAATTAATTGCTCAGTCCATTTTGCCCACCTCCTGCCCAGCCCAACCTCTCAGGCTTGCATCAGCCCAGGAGCTGGAATCTGGACTCCTAGAAACTTGGATAACACCTGGGCAAAGGGGCTAAATAAGCCCAATTCAGACCCTGGATTTCCAAGGTTACTCATTTGGTCTGTGTGCATGCGATTCCCCCCTGGCCCCCAGACTGGGGATCGAACCCAGGACCTCTTTGTGTATTCTAGATAGGTGTTCTACCACTGAGCTACACCCACAGCCCTTTCTTAAAATTTGATTTTGAGACAAGATATCATGAAGTTTCCCAGGCTGACCTTGAACTTGTGATCTTTCTGCTTCAGCATCCTGAGGAGTTATGAATACAAACATGTACTACTGAGCCCAATCTGGCCTTTACTTTTCCGACATAGTTGTGTATGTGGTGCTGGGGTTTGAACCCAGGTCCTTGTGCATGCCAGGCAAGTGCTCCAACTGCTGAGTCACCACCTCAGGCCCAGACACACAGTCTTAAAATTCACATTTACCTAGGCTTGCAGAGCTGGCTCAAGTGGCATGGCGACTCTGGCAGAAGGGAGTGGTTCACTGCTCCAACCCATGTCTTTAATTGGGATTGGATTTCTGACATGCGAGTGCTTCTTGTAAGCATGGAGCTCTCCCCAACATTTTTTCGGTGTTTAGGAAAAAACTTTACAGGCTAGTTGGACTGTTTCTAATGTGAGAATGACATGTTCTGGAAGTGGATAGTTGGGAAACGAACTCAAGTTGTTAATGAGTTTGAAGCCTTCATTTAACGATTCTGGTCCTGGGGCTAGAGTTATGGCCCAGTAGTTTGAGCTATTTGCCTGGCATGCACGAGGACCTGGGTTTGAACCCCAGCACCACAAACACAACTAGGTGTCGGAGAAACAAAAGAAAAAAAAAAAAAGAAAAAAGAAGAAAGAAGAGATTCAGGTCCTATTCCTCTACCTTCAGAAACAGGTGAGTGGGACACGAAGGTTGTGACCTCGCTTTGATATGGTATATTAGAGGCTGGAGCAGTGGTTCAGCAGTTATGGTGCTTGCCTGGCATGACCAACGATGCAGGTTTGAACCCCAGCACCACGTACATAACAAAGTGTTGGAGCAATGAAAAACTAAATAAAACTGATTTTCTCTCTCATTGTCCCTCTTTTTTTTTTTTTTTTTTAAAGAGTGCATATTAGTTCTGGGTCTACAGGAACTAGACACAGAGTGGCTGTGAACTAGTGGCTGAATGAGTATTGTAATGTGTTTGCCAAAAGAGAAGACTGAAGGTTCCGATTCAAACCTCATATCCATTTTTTTTTCTTCAAAGAGAGGGATAGTGATAAAGAATCAATTTTATATAGTTTTTCATGTGGCTTTCATTGCTTTGACACTTCGTTGTGTATGTAGGTGTTGGGGTTTGAACCTGTATCCTTGCGCATGCCAGGCAAGAGCCATTAACCACTGAGTTCCAGCCCCCAAACCTCCATGTCGGAAGAGGAATGGCCTAGTAGCAGGTGTTTGAAGCTGTCTGAAGATTTCAGAGCTATCAGATCCCCAGAGGTGGCTGCTGCTAACCTTGGCAAGGCTTTTACAGGAATACACTTAGGGACCTTACTGAGATGAAAATTGGAAAATCCATCCTAGTGGGCCTTATTAATTTTCTAGATCATAGTATCTAATGTGGTGACAGTCACAGGGCACTGTGAATTGGGAAACTGATGCTGGTACTATATGAAGCTTCAGTCATACTTACCAGCATGAAAAACAAGACCCAGAGTATCTGATAGTGCTACTTGAGATCAATGAAATGAAGAAAGGCTGATCCTCATGACTAGGAGGTGAGCAGCTGCTGTCCGGGAGACAGCCCACCCTGATATCAAAGCATGCAGGGTGAGCCGAGGCTAGGGAGGACACACAGCCAGTTTACTTGGGAACAGCACAAGCCCTATTCAAAGGTGAAGCAAGAGTATATCAGTGTTTTATTTCAATCACAAAATCATCGACTGCCTGTCTAGGCTGTGAGCTCTTTTCTTTCTTTTTTTTTTTTTTAATTTTTTTTTAGAGAGAGGGACAGTGAGAGAGAGACAGAGAAAGGGAGAAACAACTTTATTTAGTTTTTCACATGGCCTTAGTTGCCCTAACACTTAGTTGTGTACATGGTGCTGGGGTTTGAACCCGGGTCCTTATGCTTGCCAGGCAAGTGCCAGAACCGCTGAGCCACTGCTCCAGCCCCTGTGAGCTCTTTTCTTAACTAATCACTGAGCTAAGTTTTCATATCTTGGATGTCTCTGGAATCCCTAGGGATATATTCACTGTTTTCTATCATAATTCTTGCAAGTACAGCTAACTTGGGAGATACTATCAGTATCAAGATTACCACTGTGTAACAGCCTGATTGTGGACCAGGCCAAGCTGTCTATCTCTAGGTCCAGTGTCATATAATATAGGGTCCATGCCCCCAAACCCTTGGCTACTGCATGGTAGGCACTTGGTCAAGTCTTCTTCTTTGTCTTTTTTTGGAGAGATAATCAATTTTGTTTATTTATTTTCTTCATCTGGTTTTTGTTTTTCTGACACTTAGTCGTGTATGTGGTGCTAGAATTTAAACGCTGGTCCTTGCGTATGCCAGGCAAATACTCTAATTGCTGAGCCACCGCTCTAACCTAGTCAAGCCTCTTTCTGATGTCTGGAAGCAAAATCACAAGTCCAATAAAGACTACTACTGAGGAAACACCTACAGTGCTCTCCTTGTTCCACTAACCTCATCCTCTGATCATAGAACAATGATAGGGCTCTGTCTTCTTTTTACCCTACCACATCCTAAAAAGGTCCTACTTTGCCCCGCAGAAGCAACAGCTGAAAAGATCACAGGCACCCTGTTTTACATAAAATTATCTCACTCCATTTTATTTAAGATTTTTTTAATCCAGTTAGTAAAAGAAAGAAGTGTCTCTCTTTATACATATGTACAAGTTCAGTTATAAAAATAGCACATTCAAAGAGAAAAAAGGCTTGGCATTTTTCTGATTCCCTCTAAATAGCATCTGTACACAGGAGTCTGGGTTTGGGCAGAGGAATCTTAATGATTTAAATTAAAGGATTCCCCTGCAACCCCTACTCCCTCCCCCACCCCCCCAAAAAAAGTTTAAAAAATCAATCTATCTAAACTCGATTCCGCGATTTTCAGGTGTGCAAATTAGAGGCTGGCCCAACTGGAAGCACCTGCTCCACCAGGGACATCAGGTGGTGGGCAAGCGGAACACCCTCCCATCAAACACCACCCCCTAGCCTCTCTTGGAGGCCAGCAAGTCAGGCTGATTGGGCTGGGGCTGAGAGGGTTGGTGCTAAGCTTGTCCCCTCTTCCACCCTCTCCACCTCATTCCTGTTGCCCCTTCCTTTCTCAGTGCAATATAGACAGTGCATACAGCCAAGCAGGGCTGAAGGGCAAGGGTGGGGAGACTGTGCATTCAGGATGGGCAAAGGGGCATCTGCAAGAGGGGCAGTGAGGATGTCCTGCTGATTGAGGTGGCTCCTGGTCTCTTTACTGGCTTCTGGGAGTCCCTGGGGTGGGAGCTGTTGCTACTGATGCTGGTGGGACCTGAAGGTTCCCTGGTGTGAACCATGCAGGGCAGGGGGAGGAAATTCTGGGAAAACAATTGCCTCTGAGTCTGCCTTCTGTCTTCCCTATGAGCCATCAAATTCTCTGGCATACACTGCTCTCTCTTCAACAATGACATAGTGGCAAATAGGGTTTGCAGACCTGGGGGGCTGTCCAAAGACTGGACACCAGGTACACGATTTTTTCCTTTCCTAGTTCTACAGGACATTACAACCTTACGTGAAGTCTCCACGATGGAAGGCTCTTCACAGTACCTGTAGAGCCTTTGTAAGGGACATGGTCAGATCTGAAGAGTGGAATGGGGATGGAGACAGCATGCCTGAGCATATAAAGAGGGTCTATGTCAGGCCCTTTCCCAGTAGGAGGTTTAAGACTTGGCCACAGAGTTCATTTGGGATGTTGTGAGGCTGACCCTATCCTTGGGCCCTCTTCCTATAGGCCGCCCCAGAACACTCCTTTGGAAATAGGTGATAAAAGTGCTCACATGGTTCACCTGTCTTTCCCTTGCTGCAACTTGTCCTCTCTACCTGCTGACTTGGGATGTAAGATGCTGCACTGGACAAGCCATCCAAAGACCATCTGTGTGCCAAGGCTCTAGCCCCTGGTTTGGTTGAAGGAAGATGGAGGGCACAGATGGTTACCGTCCTCCAGAGGAGATGGTGCCTTTGCTCTGTTTCCGGACCATAGAGTCTGAGGCTAGGCTGCTGGTCAAGTGGAGGCTCTTGGGAGTCCCAGGAAGATTATTTCCTTTGCTCAAAGGGGAACTCAAGGGAGAAGAGGCGCTTGAAGGTCCAAAGTCAGCAAGGCCGGCAGGTCTGACAAGGGATGTCTGCAGAGGACTGCTGGCGGAGATTCCTGTGGGGAATGAGAAAGAGAATGATTTGTAAGCACAAAGCAAGTGTGAACCTGTGGTGTTGGTCACCAGAATCTGGGCTGAAGGATAGGGGTGGAGAATCCCTCCCTGCCACCACCTTCTTGGCATATTTGCTTGTTCTTCCTGTCAATTCTTTTTTCAGTAAGAGGGATTAGCATTCCACCCCCAGCCCCAGACCAGGGATTGAACCCAGGGATGTTTTACCATTGAGCCTCATCCCTCATCCTTTTTATTTTATTTTTATTTTAAAGAGAGGAGGAGGGAGAGAGAGAAAAGAGAAGAGAAAAAGAGATTCAATGTTATTTATTTTTCTATTTAACCTTCGTTTTTGCAACATTAGTTGTGTATGTGATGCTAGGGTTTGAACTCAAGCCCTCGTGTTTCCCAGGCAAGTGCTCTAACCACTGAGCCACTGCTCCAGACCCATCCCCTTTTTAAATAAAATTAATTGATTAATTTTATTTTAAATTTTGAAATTTAAAATATCTTGCTAAGTTGTTGTGGCTGGCTTTCAACTTGTGACCCTCTTGCCTCAGCCTCACTGGGATTACAGGCATGCACCACCATACATGGCTGAGGGATTGCTTCTAAAAGAAAATGACATCTAACCAGCACTCCCTACATTACCTCATTCAGAGAGTAAAATGTGCCCCTGAGACTCTGGACAAAGCACACACAACAAACTGGGATGCCAGTGCTGCAGGATGAGTGAGAGCTGGAAACTTACTAATGCATTTTTTTCCCTTCTCTTTTGGACACCACTTAAGATTAGCTGCTTCCCTCTTTTCTTTTTTTTTAAGAGGAGAGACGGGGGTTGGGGGGAGAGGATCAATTCCACCTATTTTTTCATCTGGCCTTTATTTCTCCAACAATTAGTTGTATATGTGGTGCTGGGGTTTGAACCCAGGTCCATGTGCATGCCAGGCAAGCACTCCAACTGCTGAGCCACCACTCCAAGCTCAGCTGCTTCCTTCTTAATATCACCGATATCCTCTACTTCCCATGTTTGGCCAGAATGCATAAGCTTGTACACTTTCTATTCTGGTTGTACTCTCTTGGCATTAGTCATGGCAGCTCCTGGTCTCTAAGCCATGTCACTTCAAACCTCACTTTTTATTTATTTATTTATTTTTTTAAGAGAGAGAGGGACAGTGAGAGAGTAAGACAGAATCAATTTTTTACTTAGTTTTTCATGGATTTTCGTTGCTCAGACACTTCATTGTGTACACGGTGCTGGGGTTTGAACCCACGTACTCGTGCATCCAAGGCAAGCACCGTAACCGCTGAGCCACCGCTCCAGCTTCAAAACCTCACTTTTTAAAAAAAGATTTTGGTACCAGGGATTAAACCCAGGGGCGCTTAACCACTGAGTCACATCCCTAACCCTTTTCATTTTTTATTTTGAGACAGGGTCTTGCTAAGTTGCTAAGGCTGGCCTTGAGTTTCTGATCCTCCTGCCTCAGCCTCCTGAGCTGTTGGATTACAGGCTTGCAGCACCGTGCCCAACTCAAATCCCTCATCTTTGATGATAGCTTGTTCCCTGGGCAAGAGTAAATATTTCCTTCTGCTTATATGAGTCAAATCAACTTCCATCTCATAATATATGATTCTTTTTTTTTTTTTTTTTTTAAAGAAAGAGGGACAGTGAGAGAGACAGAGAAAGAGAGAAACAACTTTATTTAGTTTTTCACATGGCCTTAGTTGCTCCAACACTTAGTTGTGTATGTGGTGCTGGGGTTTGAACCCAGGTCCTCGTGCTTGCCATGCAAGCACCGAAACTGCTGAGCCACCGCTCCAGCCCAATACATGATTCTTAAATGCTTCTTATTTACTGTTTTACTTTTCTAAAAATGAATTCTAAGTGCTTTGAGGACAGACAGGTAGGTGTCTGTTTATCCACAGTGGAACGGCAAGTAACTTCTGAACTAGTTCTTCCCCTTGGCTTCCACTCCCAGTTAGCAAGCACTGCTGCCCCCCATCCAGTACTGGGGATTAAGCTCAGGACCCTGCACATAGTAGGCAAGTACTCTATGATTGAGCTACATCCTCAGCCCTTTTAAAAATTTTATTTTGAGACTGTGCCTTGCTAAGTTGCCCAGACTGGCTGTGAACTTGCGATGCTTTTGCTACAGTTTCCTGAGTAGCTGGGATTACAGATATGTACCACCACACCCAGCTAGCACTATTAATTTTTCTTGTGCTGTACTACCCTCTTTGCCTCCTACACCCCTTTTTAGTTCAGGTTTCCAGAAGAAACTCTGATGAGCAGCATGCTCGTCTGCCCTATCAATGGATGAGACAGCAGCAACCTTCATTACTAGAATGACTGCTGTTTTCCAAGGATGTGATGAGTTGGTAAAGGATTAAGAAACACCAGGTCGGGCTACTGCACCTCGTATTTCCTGAATCAACTGATAAATGAAAGCTCAGATTCCTGCAGTAGGAGAAAGAGGAGGTGAACTAACATTAGTGAACACTACTTCCTACTGGCCAGCACTTTTTCTATTCAAGAATGCTTTCCACCTGCTACAACAATCCTACCAGCTAATGCTAACCCCATGTTGTGAATGGGGAGGGAGCCTATCAATGGACTCGCCCCTTCTTGGCATATTTGGATGTCCTGCATTCCACAGCTATAATTATCCCTGTTGTCCCAGGTACAACAGTCACTTCCCTTTACAAACTGCCTCTGTGCCCCCTTATATATACCTGTTAAGCTTTTGCCCATGAGGTCTTGCTATGTTTTTCCAACTTTGACTCCCCCTGCTCCTCTTTGGTCTGACTGACCTGCTTGGTGACCCCCAATGTGCCTTGGTTGACACCGACTCTCTGTTGTCCGTCCAAATCCTTCATCTTTCTCCTTTCTGAATTACAGCCTAGAATCCTTTTCAGGAAGAGGTTCCTGGGTTCCTCCCCCTTCTGAGCTACAATTGCAATTAAGCCTTCTCGTTTTTTTCATTTATCAGTATACTGCCTTCTATTGCTATTAAACATATTCCCTTTCTCACTTTTATTATGTTCAAGAGCAGGGTTTACATTTTATACTCTTAAGCACACAGTAAGTGCATAATACCTAAGGTGATCAATCACATAGCTTGATGAATGCTCTTAACTTTGTTAGCCTGGATTACTGAAAATGTGGGTCTTAGGAAACAACGCAAAGAAGCAGAACCTCAATCTGTGCTCTGGAAAGGAAGCTTCTGGTCTGGAGGTATGCCACATGTTCCACCTGGTAGTACATTCAATAACTGATATCCAAGACTACCTATTGGCAGTCTGCAGCCACCCCTGGCCTCTGTACCTTTAGACACATTGTACCCGTATGCAGCATAGGCAGCTGCGGAGGCTGCTGCAGCTCCTGCTTTGGCTCCTGCCATTGCAGCGGCACTGCCTGCCGTGGACTTCCGGCTTCGGCCTTTCCCTGCTCCTTTGGCTGTGCTTCCTGAACCTTTGGGGCGGCCTCGGCTTCGGGCTGAGTGACCACGACCTGCAGCTGGCATTTCCTGAATAGAAATTCCTGTGGGAATAAATGGCCAAGAGCAGGGAAAAGAAAATGAATGTCCTTAAAATGTTCACATTATCCTCTCCTGACAGAGAAAAGCTGGCTCTCAGGGTGTTTTTCATCTTTTCCTTTTTGAGATGGGGTCTTGATATGCCTCGAACTCCTGGGGCACAAATGACTCTCCAACCTTAACCTCCTGAGTAGCTGGGACTATAGAATGCAGCACTGTGCCTGGATTCTCAGGATATTGAGAACTCTTGGGGAGGTCTGTCTTTAATGGTTGGGCTACTATGTTATTCAGAGTTACTAAGAATTCTGAACAGCTGCCACAGCCTGAATCCTCCAGCTGCCTTTCTTTCTAAAGAGTGGTCCCAGGGTTGGGGATGTAGCTCAGTGGTAGTAGAGTGCTTGCTTAGCATGCTAGCTCATGCCTGCAATCCCAGTGACTCAGGAGGCTGGGGCAGGAGAACTGCAAGTTCAAGGCCAGCCTCAACAGTTTAGTAAAACTTTGTCTCAAAATAAAAAAAAAAAAGGCCAGGTATAGTAGTACATGCCTGTAATCCCAGCAACTTAGGAGGCTGAGGCAGGAGGATCACAAGTTTGAGGCCAGCCTTAATAAAACACTGAGACACTGACTCAAAAGAAAAAAATAAAAAATGGCTGGAGATGTGGCTCAGTGGTTAGGTGCCCCAGTGTTCAATCTCCAGAAAGAGGAGGAGGAGAAGGGGGAAGAAGGAAAGGAGAACGAAGAGGTAGAGGAGGTAGAGGAGGAGGAGGAGGGGAAAGAGAAAGAGGAGAAACAGGAAGAAGGTGGTGATCCCCCTGCCTCAGCCTCCTGTGCTGCTGTGGTACAGGTATGTGCCACAGTGCCTGGGTCAGCAATACTGGGCCCCATATGACAAAGGGAGAAAATGCCCAGAAAAGCTAATGTTAATTAAAAACTAGCAAAAATAAGGGTGAACTACAAAAAATGAAAATGACTAGAAATTTTAAATCTTTGTGAAGTTCTTACTTTGCTTTCCCTGAAGCTTCTCTCTCCATCCTTCCTTCCAGTTGAACCCAGGGGTCCTTTTGCTTGGACTAGCTGAGACAGCACGACACTCACCATTCACGGTGTCTGAAACAGAGCCTGTTATGGAAGCAGGAGAGTTGGTGGCTCGAGACTGCGGGGCTGAGGAGGCAGGGTCATCCACGATGACCAGCATGTCGCTGCTGCTTTCGTCAGGGGGGATGGAGCCAGTGTGCAGCTCGCTGCTGATGGAGATCTGGAAGGGAAGGGCTGAGGTCACAACTCTTCAGTGCCCACAGCCCCTGGCACTGCACCCTGGTGAGGACACCTCCCAGGACTCCCCCATCTTCTCTGCCTGGCCTCACTGGTAGGGCGCAGCTCCCTCTGCTCCTTGTTTCTAAGCAGCTAGCCTGTGAACATTTGCTTTGTTCCTTATGAATCCCATATGCAACCTCCTCCACAAGGCAGGAAGATGCTAGAAGCAAAGAATGCCCAGCAGGGTGTCCCAGGTATAAGGCTGGGCACAGGCCCACTGCTATGATGCAGACAGCAAGGAGCCTCACCTCACTGAAAGGGCTGGGCATGGCGGAGTCCACACTGATGAAGGAGTCATCCCCATCAGCAGAGAGATTAGAGTTATCAGCAGAAGGAACAAATGGGATCACCAGGTTCATACCCTCTTTTCTCCTTTTCCCATCTAATTCATCTTCTTTTTTTTTCTGAAAACACAAAGATTGGGATAAATGAAGAAAGCCATAAGGATATACCCCAAGACAGAAGTGGTATTAGGGAAGAAAACTATAGGAACTTACATTTATTCTCCTTCTTTTTGAAAGAGTGAGGGACAGTGAGAGAGTAAGAATGACAGAATCAATTTTATTTAGTTTTTCATGTGACTTTTGTTGCTCCAACACTTCATTGTATATGTGGTGCTGGGGTTTGAACTCACATTCTGGCGCATGATAGGCAAGCACCATGGCCATTGAGCCACTGCGTCAGTCCTATATTTATTCTTTATAAAAGTCTCAATTACATTCTTTTTTTTGGCAATGCTGGGGATCAAACCCAGGACTTTACACATGCGAAGCAAGGGCTTTGTTGGCAACAAACTACACCAAGGCTCCTCAATTATTGTATTTTTAGGAATTAAAAACTCTTAAGGAAGGAGAAAACAGATACCTTAAAAGCTTATGTGCACTTCACTCCAGAAATACAGAGCTGCTTTTTAAAATTTTCTTCTTTCAGGCTCTGGGGATAGAACCCAGAGCCTCAAACATACTAAGCACATATTCTACCACTGAGCAACAGCTGCAATCTAATACAAATGTAGGCCAATTACCCTGAACCAGAACCACATTAAGCCTAATCCTCATGGGGCAAAGGGTGCTTCTGACATCTAAGGAGCACTTATGGGGCAGAATGAATGCACTCTCACAAAAGGGAGGGCCAGTGTTTTACATACTTGCACACATACACAATTTTTGGTACTGGCAATTGAACCCATGGTCTCACATATGTTGAGCATGCACTACCAGAGTTACAGCTCCTATATATGTATTTTAAGACTTTTTTTTTTTTTTAAGTCTTAGATTCACAGCAAAATCGAAAGGATAAACATCTGTTTTCACCCAGCATGGTTTAAGTATGCACAAAAAGAATGATGGGCCATATGCCTGAGGAAAAATGCTTTTGTCATTATCTCAAATTTATGTAAGCTCTCAAGGGTTCAGTGACTAAGCTATACTAGGCAGTTTAGGGAACCAAGTTCAGCAAAGATTAGGGACCTGGAATCACACAATTTACTTGGTTTTATCTGGGACTATCACCAATCCAATGCACCAGTGCATTTGTATTTATGCCTATCAGTGGGCATTACTTGAAGCACGGACAGACCTGAGGTAAACTGTTAATCTCTATAATGTTCCATGTGAGAAAATTGTCTTTTCTTCTTTGATATTGTTTCTGGATGTTAAATCCATTTGTTTTTTTCTTTTAAAGAGAGAGGGATAGAAAGAGGGAGAGAGAGAGAGATAGAGAATCCATTTTTATTTAGTTTTTCATGTGGCTTTTGTTGCTCTAACACTTTGTTGGGGTTTGAACCTGCATCCCTGCACATGTGAGGCAAGCACTGAAACTGCTGAGCCACCGCTCCAGCCCCTCCATTTTTATTTTAAATAGCAGTAAGTAATGGGGTACATATTTGAGGGTGGAGAGACGAAAGAGCCTTGGGAAATGGGTAGAGATGGCAGCTCAGCCTTAAGAGGATCATGAGTCTTCATTCCCAGGATTTTTCAGCTTTGTTAAAGGAGTACCAGGGGCATCCATTAGGCTAAAAAGGGTTCTGCTTAGAGCAGATCCAATCAAGGCTGTGGACTCTGCAATAGGGAAAGCTGGAACATCTACTGGAGGAACAGACAGGATCCTAGGTTGCTGAACATCAAAACCTTATGGCTAAAGGGACATAAGAACTTTCTAAAATTTAGAAGAATCTAATAATGTATGTAAATAAAACACACTTTACCCACATTTAGCAATAACAAAAGTTTCTATGATCAAACTGCAGCTACTGACAAGGTGGGTCTGTGAGGTGAGTACAGCTCTACCAAGGTTGGGTTTCTCACACAAACACAGCATAGACCTGTTGTAAATAACATACAGCTGGATCTGGATACCAACCAGTGACCAAGAAGATAAGTCATGGAGCCTGCCCAGTTTCTACCCATACCCCAGGGTGGGGATACCTTTTCTGCGTATTTTTCCCGCTTGCGCTTGCGCTCCTTCACTCGGTTGGTTTCCTCCTGCTGCCGTTTTTCTTCCTGTCGCAGTCTCACTATCAAGAGAAACCAAATCAAAAAAACAAAGAAACAAACAAAACACTGGAAAAAGTAACTGAGGCAGTCATGATGCTCATTCTCTGAAATTAAAGAGGCCACATCCTCTGATATTTATATTCCAAAGTATGACTTCAGTTTGCTGGTTTTCCAACTTAGGGAAAGAAGACAATTTGTGAATTCTCAACAGATTTTGGGTTCAAACCATTATCATACTTAATTTATTATTATTTTTTTGTGGTACTGGGATTGAACCAAGGTGTGTGTGTGTGTGTGTGTGTGTATCTACCATAAACTATATTCCCCAGCCCTGCCCTTTTTATTTTTGAGACAGTCTTGCTAAGTTGCTGAGGTTGGCCTTGAACTTGTGATCCTCCTGCCTCAGCCTCCCAAGTTACTGGGCTTATAGGTGTGTGCCACCATGCCTGGCTGCATGCCAACTATTTGTTAAGCCTTTCCTTCCCTGGCACTCCTCTACCCCTTTTCTCTTTAGTATTTTAACATCTTGGCACTGCACAGATCAATGAAAGGTTTTTAGAAGGTGCTGCTAAATGTAAGCTTATTTTCTAATGGGGTGCTATGAAAGTTCTCAGAAGCTCAGAGTATGAATCTGAAACCCAACGTTTCTCAAAAGCTGGGAAAAACATGGGACAGTGGTTTACACGGTTTTTGCAGCGTGCTTCTTCAACATCTCTATAAAAAAATTTCCCTGAAGAATAAATTCATTATTGCTGAGGAATTGGCACAGTCTTCCTTGTGCATGCTAAAAGTGTATTTGAAGCATATTTAGTTTATGGGTTTTTTTTTCAGGGCTGAGGATCGAACTTGGGACCTTGCACATGCTAGACAAGCGCTCTGCCACTGAGCTAAATCCTCAACCCCGCATATTTGTTTTTAAAATATAATTTTTGCCATATACTCCACAAATGTCTTTCCTTGGGAATTAATATAAAGTACTCATATAAAAGTGTTCCTCGGGAATCTGGTCTTTGGTTTTGTCTAGCCCTGATATATATGCGAGTGCTCTTCCATTTTCAGATGTGTGGGGCTGGAGAGGAGAGGACATGAAGTGGTTAGAATACGTACATTTCTTCTCCAACTCTTCATCATCTAGAAGAAGACTAACCACCTCTTTGGGTTTCAAGGTGTCTGGTTTGAAGTTCCCACCTGAAATCACCATCCGCTGAATCTACATAAAACAAATTAAAACATCACCTCAGGCATCCATTCTCTCACAGAAAACATCCATAAAGAAATAACATCTTTCTTAAGCTGCTCTTCAAATGAGGCTTCTGGCTTCCCTATTTCTTATCTTTTCTTTTTCTTTCTTTCTTTTTTTTAAAGAAAGAGGGACAGTGAGAGAGAATCACTTTTTTTATTAGTGTATTATGGTTGCACATAATGATGGGATTTGCTGTCATATACAATCACTTTTATTTAGTTCTTCAAGTGGCCTTTATTTTCTCCGACACTTCGCTGTGTATGTGGTGCTGGGGTGCAAACCTGTGTCCTTGCACATGTCAGGCAAGTGCCACAACTGCTGAGCCACCACTCCAGCCCCTGGCTTCCCTATTTCTTTCTTTCTTTCTTTCTTTCTTTTTTTTTAAGAGAGAGGGACAGTGAGAGAGACAGAGAAAGAGAGAAACAACTTTATTTAGTTTTTTTTGCATGGCCTTAGTTGCTTCAACACTCAGTTGTGTACGTGGTGCTGGAGTTTGAACCCGGGTCCTCGTGCTTGCCAGGCAAGCACTGAAACCACTGAGCCACCACTCCAGCCCCATCCCTATTTCTTTCTTGTTCATCTGACTGGCTCCTCCAGATTATTTGTTCAACAGAAAGAACTATGAAAGGGGCTGGAGCGGTGGCTCAGTGGTTTT